>VDFB02332024.1:0-44928 GCA_007258455.2 Sequoia sempervirens
AAAAGGCATTGGGTCAGCATGTGATACCCTCTCCAGTTTTGCCACCCCTTGATGACGAAGGGAAATTGATACTAGTACCTAAGACCATCCTTGAGATGAGAGAGAGACACCTTCAGAGGCGGGTGATCAGGGAATATTTGATCAAGTGGAGAGATTTGCCAGTTGAGGATGCTACGTGGGAGTCAAAGGAGATTTTACAGCATCCAGAGTTGAGATTGCTTGAGGAAAAGCAATTTCAGGGAGGGCAGACTGTGATGTCCCCATCCTAGTCAGGCAGCTGGTTATGTGGTTAGCCTATTATTTCGATCCTCGTAGGCTGACAGATGTGTGCAGAGGATCATTTGAGGCAGTTACTCAGTGTTTTGTAGCTTTAGTATTGCAGTTGTTTCAGGTTGGGCCTTCACAGAATCTTCCAGAGTGGATTTTTAGAAACTTTCAGAAAAAGTCGTGACAAAGTGAAGCTCTTATTTTAAGTGTGGCACTTCTGTTCAACTATTCAAAATTTAGTCGCACTCCCAGCTTTTCAGCTTGATGGTCGATGGAGAAATAAGGAGTATTTAATGATTATTGAATATTAATATTTTGACTTTATATTAAAGTCACTTTATTAAAATATTAAAATATTAATAATTAAATGGTATATTATAAAGTATTTTTAATACTTTATAATAAAGTGATATATTTGATATAATGAATAAGTATTATTCATTAATAAGACGTCATTTAATTATTATTTCTCTCCTAAGTCAAAAAGGACGAATTTGATCATTTAATTTAAATGATTATTAAAAAGTGAGCTTGGGTCGAATTTTTGCAAGAGAGTATATATTCACAGGAAAGACAAATCGAACCATTACGATATGTTATTCAAATTTGTCTTGTATTTGCTCTTAGCATTGGAGTTTGCAAAACCTAGGGTTTCAGCAGACGAATCGATTCTGGGGAACGATACCTCTTCAGAATTTGGCATACTGAGACTGTGCAATACCGGTTGAAGATTGCATCTTGGTGACTTCACACAGAGGTTACAGATTGAGCTTATTGATTGATTCAGTCAGGGTTTAACAGAGAATATTCATCTAGCATTTGAGGCGACTTCACAGAGTTGTTTCCACAGAGATCTGGCATATTATTTATTGAGGCCGTACTTATTTAATGCTGCTGCTGGGCCGTACATTTCTGTACCAGCAAAGCCGTACCTTCTTCCTCAGGAAACCACGCCTTCAGCTATCAGTTTCTATCACTGGGATCTGGTGCGCCTAGGGTTTACAGAGCTCCAGCATCGTTTTCAGAACCTGAGGATTCATATTTTGCTTCAGGTGTACAATATTTCTTGTTTCCTGGCGCCTACAAGTCTACAGGTTCTTTCAAAAATAAAATATTGTTTCCGCTCTCTGTAATTGATTTCATTTGATATCTGAGTTCTGGAACTGAATATATTAATGCGCCTTCATCTAGGAATCATTCTTGATGCATAGTTGTTATTTATTTATTTTTTATGAATTTTTAAAGCTCTCTAGTGCAAAATCGCAATTTATTGTTTTAATGCAAAAACCCTCAAAAACACAAAAAAATACAAAAACAAACAAAAATCAGCAATTCAGTTAGGGTTTCGGGGTTGAGAATCACCAGGATTCCTACATATAACCCCTGGATGGTTTACCGCCAGTGAGGAGAAAAATTACTTGTATTTTCTTTTCTCACCCACTGTCAAGTGGTGAATCCCCACTCTTGAGTGGATGCCCGCCACAACGGATGAATTAGTTAGTTTGAAATCTTCCATGGCCGATTATCCGCCTAGTTATTTCAGTTTGTAATAATTACTCTGCCATATGTTAGCACCTCGCCTTCAAGGGATCTTGTGTGCACATTCTTGGCGTTGAGTTTATTTTACACTTCCAGTTGTAAGCAATTTCAGTTATTGATTTATTTGATCCTAGGGATCCTCTGACCATATGCCCGCCCCTCTTCCTTCAGTGGTTTTAGGGCACATTCTTGGTTAGAGTTGCTTTGATAGAGATTTGGTTTTGGCGCTAATGCTAATCAAATTGGCCAAGTGTTGGTTATTGTGTAAAAATTGTGGCAAAAAATTGGTTAGCATATTTCAGTGGTATCAGAACAAAAGACCCTGCCATCCTGTGATATTCAACAGTTAGTTGTTTGATGAGTAAAAGAGAAACCATTCCATTCACCAGAAGTCAGGCCAGAACTCAGCATCAGTTTCCACCCGTTCCAGAGGTAGAGACATTTTCAGAAGCTCTAAGAGATCTTGGCAAAATAGTTGAAGGTACTAGAAAGTCAATTGAAGAAGCTAGTCAAACAATTGAAATAATGTCAAAAAGTGTTAGGCAAGCTAATGAAGAAAGGGATAGAATAGAAAAAAAGTTTGACAGGATGATCGACATGATGTCCCGATTATTGTCCAAGTTGGATCAACAAGCAACACAGAATATCATTCAGCCCCAAAATAATCAAACTGGTGAAAGTAGTGGAGTTAATGGGAATAACAGTAATGGCAGTCCTGAGGTGAATAGAAGAGATAGAATTGTGGGTTAGCACATTGCAACCACTAGTGGGTCCTCCTCTAGACCTCTTTTCCCTACTTTCACTCCAAGGGAAGAGCAACAACCAGTTGAAGCTGCAACACCTTTTGCTGATGATGCACGGAAAACTTATATGGAATATGCTTCCTTACCTCCTGATATGAGAGATGCCTGGACCTTTGATCAATACATGAATCAAAAGAGTAGGAGAAATGGTGGAAGAAATGAGCAACGTCCTCCTATGATGTCTAGAAATGATATTTATCAAGCTTTGGGAAAGATAACTTTGGAACATTTTGATGGTGGTAATAAGTGTACAGCTAGATCATGGGTGCAAAAATTGGATAACTATCTTTCACTTAGACCAATGCCAGAGGAAGATGCAATTAAATTTTCCACATTGCACTTGGATGGAGTGGCTCACAAATGGTGGACTCATGGTTTGGTCACTCTTGGCCATAACCTCATCCTCACCTATGTTGAGTTTACCAACAAGCTGATTGAAAGATTTGATACCAAGGATCCTGAGTTGAGATTCTGAGAATTGGCACAGCTGAAGCAACAAGGATCTTTAGAAACTTATGTGGCTGATTTTCAGAGATTATCAGTAATGGTGCCTAACATTACTGAGAGAAGACTTGTGGTTTTATTTTCAGAAGGTTTAATGGAACCTTTGAAGGGATGAGTCAAAGCCTTTGATCCACCAACCTTAGATGAAGCCATCAAGAAAGCAAGGAGCATGGAGTTGGCAAACCCAAGGCCCAAGTTTCATTCAAAACCTTTTAGTCATAAGAAGGATAGAAAACATTCTTCAAATCTTTCAAATAAGTTTCCACCAAAGATGTCAAAAGAGCTCCGAGAGCAACTTAGAAAAGATGGTGTTTGCTACACTTGTCGTGAGCCTTGGGTTAAGGGTCACCGTTGCTATGGAAGAGGCAAAGCACATCAAATGGAGGGCTATTCTGATTATGGATCAGAATCTCATTCGTATAATCAGCAATACGAATCAGCAAGTAGTGATGGTGAAGAAGCTCCATAAGAGAAGCCCAATGAAGTTGGAGATGGTAGTGCTTTAGCACAACTATCAAGTTTTCAAAAAAATGAATCCTTTAGGGTTCATGGAGTGGTTGGCTCGCAAAGGATTGTTGCTCTAATTGACACAGGACCAACTCATAATTTTATTGATGAAGGATTAGTAGCCAAAAGAGGTTTAAAGATTGAAGAATTTGAAGGCTTCAAGGTAATGGTTGCAGATGGTTTTACCATGTCTTGCATAAGAAAGATTCCTAACCTTTCTATGCAATTAGGAAATTATGAGGTGAAAGATGATTTTTATGTGGTTGGAATTGGAGATACAGATGTTGTGCTTGGTATACAATGGCTGCGATCTCTTGGTGAGATCACATTGAATTTGCAAACTATGGAGCTGAAATTTCAGTCAAAGGGAAAGAATGTTGTCTTAAGAGGGATGTCTAATGGGGGCCCTTGGATGGTGTCTTTGAAAAGAATGGAAAGGTTGATCCGGCATGATCAAGTTGAATGGGCAGCAGAGTGTATGGTCCTACCAACTGATGCAATGGAAGAAAAAAGGCAATATCATCCTAATATTCAAGCCTTACTTTCAAAGAAGAGCCAAGTCTTTGGTAGCCTACCTCCTGGGAGACCTCTTGAAAGAGGTTGTGAGCATGTGATTGAATTAGAAGAGGGAGCAAAGCTTGTCATCACCACGCCATATCATTGTCTGAAGAAGCAGAAAGATGAGATAGAAAAGGCCATCAAGGAGCTATTGGAGATCGGGTTCATTCGGCCAAGCAAAAGTCCTTTTGCTTCAGTGGTGGAGTTGGTTAAGAAGAAAGATGGCACAATGCGCATGTGTGTTGACTATCGCGCATTGAATCAAAAAACAATTAAGAATAGATATCCTATTCCAAGGATAAATGAGCTTATTGATGAGCTCCATGGGCCTATGTTCTTTTCGAAGATTGATCTCCGTTTTGGTTATCATCAAATCAGGATGAGGGAAGCGGATATAGAGAAAACAGCATTTAGATGCCATTTTGGGCATTTTGAATTTCTTGTCATGCCTTTCGATTTGACAAATGCTCCAACAACATTTCAATCTTGTATGAACAAGATCTTCAGACAGCAGTTGAGGAAGTTCGTGCTCATCTTCTTCGATGATATCCTCATTTTTAGTAAGTCTTGGGAAGAGCACCTCAAGCACTTAGAAGAAGTGCTTAGCATCTTGGAGGCAAAATGCTTGTTTGCCAAAGAATCAAAATGTGAGTTCGGGATGACGGAGCTACTGTACCTTGGCCACATTATCAGTGCTAAGGGTGTCAAAGTTGATCCTGAGAAGATTAAGGCCATTCTTCATTGGCCCCCTTCAAAGAATGTTTCTCATTTGAAGGGACTTTTTGGCTTATGTGGCTTTTACAGAAGATTTGTTAAGGGATATTCTCATATGGCAGCCCCCCTTATTGATCTTACAAAGAAAGCAACTTTCCTATGGACAAACAAGGCACAAGAAGCTTTTGACAAGTTTAAGCACCTCATGAGTTCTTGTCTGGTGTTGGCTCTTCCGGATTTTTCAAAGCCTTTTGACCTGCAATGTGATGCTTCAAGTGAAGGTGTTGGAGTTGTTTTAATGCAAGACAAACATCCCATTGTCTTTGAAAGCAGGAAGTTGAAAGGAGCAGAAAAAACTTAATTTATGACAAAGAGATGTTTGCCATCATGCACACTTTGTCTAAATTTCGACAATATTTGGTGGGAAGCAAATTTGTTGTTAAGACTGATCACAACAGTCTTAAACATTTTATGCGCGAAAATGATTTGAATGAAAGGAAACAGAAGTGGGTAAGTAAGCTCCAAGCTTATGACTTTGACATTGAATATGTCAAAGGGAAAAATAACATAGTAGTTGATGCTCTTTCAAGAAGACCCCATATGCAGTCACTTTGTGAACTTTCAGTAAATTGGAAGGAATTTATTGCTACTGATTATGCTAAAAATCAGTTTGCAACCAACTTGTTTGAAGGTCATTTGGATGATGAAAGATATAAGTTGGTTGATGGGTTGATTCTCTATAAAGGTAGGATCTTTTTAGTGCCTGAATCTAAGCTTAAAAAGAAGATTCTACAATCTTTTCATGATGTTCCCCTTGCTGGTCATCAAGGGTTTTTCAAGACTTATAAGCAGATCCGTGAAAGGTTTACTTGGAGAGGGTTGAAAGAAGAAGTCTTGAACTACATTAGAGAGTGTTCAACTTATCAAAGGAATAAAAATGAACACTCTTTTTGAGCTGGTTTGTTGCAGCCCTTGCCAATTTCAACTCAAAAAAGGGAGAGCATTGCAATGGATTTTATCACTGGGTTGCCTAAGGTGTGCAAGGACGTGATTGCATTTATGTTGTGGTAAATAGATTAACAAAATTTGCTCATTTTTATGCTGTCACAACTTCATTTACAGAAGCTCAAGTGGCTGAATTGTTCTTTAGAGAAGTTTTTCGTTTGCATGGGTTGCCTAAAACTATTGTCAGTGATAGAGACAGCAAGTTCCTAAGTGCTTTTTGGCAGGAAATCTTCAAATTGAGTCGTACAGTGCTCACTCCAAGCACTAGTTATCACCCACAAATGGATGGGCAATCATAAATTGTCAACAAATGGTTAGAAGGCTACCTCAGAAATTATGTTTCAGGGCAGCAAAAAGCTTGGATTAAGTGGCTTCATTTGGGAGAGTATTGTTATAACTCTTCCTATCATATGTCAATTAAGATGTCTCCTTTTTTGGCTCTTTAGGGATATGATGCTCCTAACTTTGTAGATTTGGTGTTTGGTGATAGTAGAGCTCCACAAGCAAAGGATATCTTCAGCAGAGCCAAGACATCTTGAAATCATTAAAGGAAAATCTACAACAAGCTCAAAACTAGCAAAAGTTATATGTTGATCAGCAGCGTATTGAGCGATCATTTGAAGTGGGAGACATGGTCTACTTGAGACTTCAACCCTATAGGCAGTCTTCCCTTAAAAAGAGTGGTGCAAAAAAGTTAAAGCCACGTTTTTATGGTCCATTTAAGGTCATCAAAAGGATTGGAGAAGTGGCTTATGAGTTGGAGCTTCCAGCTGATAGCAAAATGCATGTCTTTCATGTGTCTCGCCTCAAGAAGGCACTTGGGCACAATGTGGTGGCTACTTCAGAATTACCTCCATTGGATGAGGAAGGTCAGTTGGTGCCGATTCCAAAGGAGATTCTTGACACTAGAGAGCACTCCTTGAAGACAAGAACAATCAAGGAGTACTTGGTCAGATGGAGGAACTTGCCTATTGAAGATGCAACGTGGGAAGGTGAACATATTTTGTAGCATCCATCTTTACGGTTGCTTGAGGACAAACAATCTTGAGGAGGGCGGACTGTAATGTCCCCTTCTTATCAGTAATCAGCTCAGTAGCTCATCAGCCTATTCTGGAGATCCGTAGGCTTGTTGAGGTAAATTTAGGGTTTCCTTGCTTGGAGGTTTTGAGGCATTTCTAGGTGTTTACTATTTATAGCAAATACTATTTGTGGCAGTATGCAATTGCCAGTTCTTCAGTTCTTCTTTTCTCTGTTGGAGCAGTTGCCTGAGTTTGAGTTTTGGCTTTCAAAAGCAGTTGTTGGTGAAATATTTCTTTTCAAAGCAATAGTGTTATATTTTTCAGTTATCCCCTTGGCCTAGTGAAATAACTTCATGTTGTGTTTAAAAGGTGGTCTTGAAGGGGTCGACTTCATTAAGGAGAAAAATGAATATTTAATAAAGCTTATGTTGCCTTGAAGTGGGATACCACTTTTGAGGAGAATTAATAATTATTGAAATTTGAAAAGTTTCTATTGTGGCTTTTGGCGTCCCTTGAAGGGAATTTGAAGATTTTTCTCCTTTTCTCATAGTTTCCATGAGACTGGTACTGGTACTGGTACAGGAGACTGGTACCGGTACCGGTACGGCATTTTTTTGAAAATAGGAGACGGGGGTACTTGGAGACGCCATTTTTTTTTTAATATAAAAATTAATAATATATAGAAAATCTGAAAATATAATGACATTGAACTTTCAAAACAATAGCAGTAGTAAAGTTTACATAATCATAGTTCCAACTTCTAAGTTCACATTTGACATTTCACATTACATATTCGATTACATATTGAAATTCAAAAATATTGATAGTTCGATTGGCTGATATGCAAACAAAAAACAAAAATCAGAAATCTATCTGATATTTGAATCTCATATCATCTACACCACATCAATATCATCCATGTCAAGGTCCTCAGCTATGATGCTCTCCAAATACTCATCACGCTCTAACTCAGGTTCCTCTGTTGGTAGTAGAACTGGGGGTAAATCAATAAGGCCATCTGGTTCAACCACTTCATCCACTATGGCTGCAACATCTTCATCAGGTGAAATTTGGTCCCATTTTGCTGAAGGACCCTCATTGTATGCAGGATCTACACGAGAGAGAAGGCGAAGTGAGCTATGAATGTACACCAGGTTCTCTGCTTTCTTTGACCCCAATCGGTTCCTCTTTAGTGAATGAATAAAACCATAAGTACTCCAATTTCTCTCACAAGATGAAGAGCTAGCTACTTGTGAGAGTAATCTTATTGCAAATGATTGCAATTCAGGTGTTTCACCTCCATGGTTCCACCACCACTCTATAGGGTCTTTCTTTGCTCGCATATCATATAAAGCTTCCACAGAAGAAAAGTCACCATGCCCACGTGAAAACTTATTCCATTGACTCCTTATAATTGATGCTTCCTCACCTCGGCCATATATCTTTTTTATTGCAGCCCAAAACCCCTTCATTACCTCTCTATCCTCATATGGAGCCCTCTTATTGGTCTCTTCTATATTATGCCATTTAGGATTTAAGGCATAGGCAGCACAATGAAGAGGTGTGTTAAGTTTGTTCCATCTTCCATGTAACTTACCTTCTATCAAAGGATATAGTGAAGGATCTTTTGCATCTGTTATTTGCTTAATTCTTTCGCACATGGAATCTATTTCTTCATAAATTTCCCCCAAACATGGCTTGTCTGAATCTGCAAATTTGATCACCTCACATATGGGCTGAATAAAGTCCACAACAAATTTAACATCAGCCCAAAAACGGTCATCAAGGATCATACCTCTCACCTCAACTGCATCATTTGATGTAGATTGCCTCCAAGCTGCCCATGCATCACTAACAACCGTGGAACACAAAGCACCTTTCACTTCACAAAGACGGTGAAGAAGAATAAAATAAGAAGCAAACCTTGTATCAGCTGGTTTGAGAAGCTCCACCTTGGCAAATTTTCGATAAATAGCTTGTGTTTGGTGATGGTTGCATATAAACATTTGAATTTTTCTGCCCTTTTCTATGAGAGCTGAAACCCACTCAAACTTGCCAATATCTTTGAGTGCATTATTCAACGAATGCACACAACATGGTGTCCAAAATATATGCTTATATTTCTTTTGCACCAACATGCCTGCTGCTTTACAAACAGGGGCAGCATCTGTAACAATTTGGACTACATTTGATGCCCCTACCTCCTCAATGCCGTCACATAGCTGGCTATAAAGATACTCTGCATTTTTTTCATGCCCCGAACAATCCAATGCCTTCAAAAAATAAGGCCCTTTGCTGCATGTTACCATGATATTAAGTAGTGGACGGTTTCTAGTATCCGTCCACCCATCCATCACAATACTGCATCCTTCAGAAACCCACACTCTTTTCAATGGTGCAGTTTGTTGCTCTAATCGAATTTTTTCTTTATCAATTAGAGTAGTGCGAAGCTTTTCATACATAGGTGGTCTATATCCAGCTGGTGCATTGCTGATTGCTTGGATCATCTCTGTATAGAAAGGTGATCGAGCAACATTAAATGGTATTCCATTGGCATAAAAGAAGCGTGCAACTGCTGCATCAACCGCTTCTCGACCTTGCACATCAAATAATCTGCCAATGGGGTTTGAGCTACCAATGTGTGGCCTCTTGTGAGAACTTTCTGCTGCTACATCTCTTGAAGACACATCCACCTCTGCCTCTCTATTGATATTCTGATTTTGATTTGCAGCAGTGTTTGTTGAAGCGAGAGAGCTCATATTAGAAACTTTACCATTAGCCCTTTCTTCATCCCTCATAGCTTCATATCGTTCTACCTCATTTATACAAGGATCAACACCTTTTCCAGGTAGGTGAAGAAAATGAGCCCTCACTCTCGTGTAAGTACCTTGCCATGCCATTGGGCATAATTTGCATGAGATTGTGGCTGTTCCACCTGAACCCTTCAGCCCCTTAACACGATCAACATACTTCCACAACGGATACAAGCCTTGTTTGTTTCCCCCACTCGACATCTTGATTCAATGATTCAGATTCTACACAAAAAGAAAAACAAAAAACCATTATGATTAGAAATCAAATGACTGTAGCTAAAGTTATGAAAAAGGAAACAAAAAAAAATTGAAATGGCTGTAGCCTGTAGTTAAAGTTATGAAAAATAAAAAAAGAAACAGAAAAAGACATGTCTTTGAGGAAATTATTTAAATGAACCATGATTCAGATTGCACAATGCACACATCATGAGTAGTAGCACACTCAAAATGAATCCAAAATCAGGAAGGCCATAAGGCATAAAAATTTAAAAATTAAAATGGACCACCGACCATGGTACATGCTTTTAGTTTTTGTCATTTTGACATTTTGTGTAAGAGACAAATGATCAAATGATTCAAATGAGTTCACTTATTTGTTTTATCTACAGGGCAGTCATCAACTCATCGTGCCTGCCATTTTAATATTTTATTCACCAGTAATCTTCACAAGGGCATTGCCCCTATTTTTTAACAGGGGCAATGCCCTTGTGGAGATTACTAGTGAATAAAATATTAAAATGGCAGGCATAATGAGTTGATGACTGCCTTGTAGCCTCAAAGGCATTAAATTTTTTGATTTTCTTTATTCTCTATTTTAATTTTTTTCTTAAATTTTTGATGAAATCTCAAGTCTGATATTGTCATATTGATCACCATTCACCATTCGGCATTCACCAATAATCTCCACAAGGGCATTGCCCCTGTTTAAAATCGTGGCTGTATGCCACCATTTTAAACAGGGGCAATGCCCTTGTGGAAATTATTGGTGATCGACATCACCAGTAGTCTCCACAAGGGCATTGCCCCTGTTAAAATCGTGGAATACAGATTCCACGATTTTAACAGGGGCAATGCCCTTGTGGAGACTATTGGTGATCGACATCACCAGTAGTCTCCACAAGGGCATTGCCCCTGTTAAAATCGTGGAATACAGATTCCACGATTTTCATAGGGGCAATGCCCTTGTGGAGACTACTGGTGATCGAGGTAATATTAAATTAAAAAAAACGAAAAACCTTCCCTGGCTTGCCATTAGAGTCTTAGACTCTTAAACTATTAAAAAAATTTAAAAAACGAAGAGTAAAAGTTTGTAAAACATACCTGATACCCGACTCTTAGACGCAATGACGATTTTGATTCTTTGAATTTTCAATGCTTCAGAGTTTAAAGTTTTGTCTCTCGTCGCCCTCTTCCTCAGTCGCCTGCTAAAGTGCCGTCGCCAGTATGAGTATTTACTATTTTTAAAAAATATTAACTTTTTGTGCCTTAGACGCGTGATTTCTGATGGGAGACGCGGGAGACCTTGTGGGAGACGGCATTTTTAGGTTTCGGAGACGTGGGAGACGGCGGGAAACGTCTTGAAAGTCTCCAGACGCGAAATGGAGTCTCCGGGTGCGGGTGCGGTGTCGGAGACGCGTCTCAGAGGGGGGGAGACGCGTCTCCCGAACCCTATGCCTTTTCTATATAAGTGAAGCTTTGCTCCAGCTTTTGGCATCCATGAACTTATGCTAATGTTATGCTGTCGAAATGACAACTTGGTTTTCACTTCGAGGGATGCTTACCTCCTAGTTTCAATCCAATTTCGTGTTTGAAATACAACACCTAATTGGTTTTATTTGCTGCTTCTCATCCAGACTAGCAGATTGAACCTCACAATTGAAGTTTTTGATGATATTTCTAGTTTTGGAGTCGCTGATACAGTCATGGCTGAAAGTCGATTTCACTTGCAACTCTTATGGTGATTTTATTTTGGTGATGGGTGTTTGATCATATGATTTCTATGCCTTGGGTGACCCCTCTCTGAAGTTTGCAAATTTTATTTTGTTGTTTCTGATTTTTAAGAAGAAAATCACCCCTCTTGAAGGTCGTACCATGTTGGAAGTGCCTTGGAATTCGTGCCTCTTCATTCAGGGATCTTTGATGCTATTTTTGAGTTGAAGTTTGGGTGCCTATCCTCCACAAAACATTTTCAATTCATTTCATGCCATTTGGAGGTATATTTGGGGAGTTATGAACATTTCATTGTTTCTCAATTTGCTGATTTACAGTTTTCAATTTGCTGGTTTATTTATCAAATTTCAATAAGTTCAGTTATTTGCTTCAGTTTCAGTATTTGAGTGGTTTAGAGCTTGGAAGAATCATCCTTCTCACATTTGCTTTCATTCCATTATTGTAACACATTGTAAATTTGTAATGTCCCCACTTTAGCCCTACGCTCTTCAATTGGATTTAGCCTATTTCCGGAAATCCATAGGCTAAGCTGAAGCAGAAAATTAGGGTTTCCTCTTTCAGATGCTTTTTCGAGGGTCTGCATGTAAAAGGTTTCTGGGTTTTTCTGGGTTTTCAGAGACCTCTAGGGTGATGTAACATGCATCTGATTCTGACATCCTTTCCAGGCACTTACTAATTATAGCAAGTCATGATGGCTGCCCGGTTTGTGCTCAAATGATATTTGAAAACACTTACTATTTTTAGTAAGTTTTGTTTACTGCTCAGTTGGCGTACAGATGAGGTTTTGCAAACTTACTATTTATAGTAGTTTGCTGTTTTTGGTAAGTTTATCTCTGGGCAGTATTATTCTAGCAGCACCTCAATCAATTGCAGTTCAGTTTGGTTGGTCAGTTTGGCTTTCTGTTGATTTTGAAGTTAACTTACTATTTTTGGCATTTGCTATTTTTAGTAAGTTCATTTTTGGCAGAAGCATCATCATCAACTTGGTTCAATTTGGCATTTTGTCAGGTTGCTATTTTAGCAATTCATCGATTCTTGACTTAGGCATTGTATTTGGATTTATCTCTCCTTGGGTGAGTTTAGGACTTAGTCAATTTTCATGTCTTGAAGTTGGCACTACGCCCTAGGCTTGATGACTTCAAGTTGTTTTAAAGAAGGGGACATTAAGGGGTCAAGTTAGCATTTAATTATTTAATAAATGCTTTATTGTTGCAATATGGAAATGGACGCCTAAAGGGGAAGTTGAATGATATTTTAATATTTCAAAAAGTAAATTGGTAAAAGGTGGCATCCCTCTTGGAAGTTAAAGTGATTCAACTTCTTGGAATTTGAAGAGTCTCTTGTTGCTTCATTTGCCAACTAAAGCCTATATATTGATGTTTTATGATGAGTTGATCATGCATATTTTTGAAGAGCAAAGTTACGCTGCTGGAATAAATCCAGAATCCAGCTAAGGGATAGCTTAGCAAATTTACTCCACTCTTCGGACCTGAAACTATGGTTCCCTAGGTGGTGGATTGAGAGTGTGCTTCATCGAGAAGTACATATTGAAAGGCATTATTGTGGAGTTTGGGTGAGATATTTCCAATTTTCATGTTGTTGGTTTATCATGGCTGAAAGTGATTTTTGTATACAGCTTTTAGTATGAATTTTATTTGGTTCTAGGTACTTGATCATTGCATTTCTATGATAGAGGCGACCATATTTGGAGGTTATTAGAATTTAATTCCAAGTTTTAGATTTTATTAAGCAAAATTGCCCTTGCAAGAGGCCGTACTTTTTTGGAGAGCTTTGGGATTCGTGCATAAATTAATGGTTGAGTTTAGATGTTGTTTTATCATTGCAAATTAGGCGCCAACCTCCTAGTGAGTCATTGCACTTCGTTTCAGCTCATTCGGAGGCAATTTGAAAGAGTTATGAGTATTTCATTGATTAATGCAGTTTGATACGATTTACTACTGTTAACTTTGTTACTATATCGGACTTATTAAATCAATTGTACTTGTTGGTTTGTGAGCTTCAATTTTTCATCTTATATCATTGTAAATGCCGGTGTCTCTAATTGTTTTAATGTTCTTGGAAGATTATCTATTCTATTTGTAGCTGTTCTTATTATTTGTAAAGCTAGTTAAGTAGTACCTATGCCAGCTCTTCATACTTATTTGCAATTTTATATCACATTTTACACTCCACCGGTGAGTGGTTGAGTTTTAGAATAAACTTATATCTTGTTTGTAATTTCTCCCCACGTTATAAGTGGTTGTGTGTACAGTATTCCCCCCACGTTAATAAGTGGAAGAGTGGATTTAAAGGCTGGCTTGCTGCCTAATAATTGTTGTAAACTCACCCATTGAATAAGTGGAGTATTCCCCACAGCTTGTGGATCTTGCTGTGAGATGAATTATGCACTTCCGACTCTGTTTTATGCCCTAGATCCTCGACCCATTATCTTGTCACCTCGCCCACATTGGGATCTTAGTGAACATTCTTGGTTAGAGTTATCTTCTTTGCTGATTTGCATTTTTGGAGCTAACGCTAATCAATGTTTGGTTGCTAATTTGAATGTTGATTTTGGAGAAAAAATTAAGGGGCTTATTTCAGTGGTATCAGAGCAGAAGATCCTGCCATCCTGTGATCAGAGCTTCATGTTTAGGCAATTAAGTGATAGATATCTCCGGTACTAAACTGAAAGTCAAAACAAATTCTAGTTTAGCTCCTTGTGGTATCAAAAAGTTGGCAATTAGAGGCATGGCTAATGAAGAAGAGATGAAGTTGGTAGAGACTCTCTTTATGGCTAGAAAAAGACTTGGTAAATAATTTCAGTCAAGAGAAAATGAAGAGAACATTCTTCATTTGTTAGAACAATTTTTGAGACAAGTGAAGCCATCACCTTCAGAAAAAATGGAGTTGGCACTAGCTCCTGCAATGAATTCTTTGAATCAACCCTATTGGTTGGGGCATCCTAATGAAGAAACCAAGCTGCTGATTTCTTCTTGTTTCATGGAGATAATAAGAATTGTAATTCCCAAGTTGCCCTATGATGATGAAACTATGAAGATCATATTAAATATGATAGTGGAATGTTTTCAATATTTGGATGAAACTGGTAGTAGCTTGTTTTCAAGAAGAGCTGCTGTTTTAAAAACATAATCTGAAGTTAGTGCTTGCATCTTATTGATAGAATTTGAGATGGAGAATTAGATTTATCACTTGTTTAATTATCTTTTCACCTCGACCTGGAGTGAATAAGAAGAGAGTATGCTTGCAGCTATCATAAATGTTCTGGTCTCTACAATTAAAGAAGCTGATAGTCTTCCTAAAAGTATCCAAACTCTTCTCTTGGATGCTTACAAGCGTGAAGAGTAGATTTCTCCCACTGCTGATTTGTTAGTTAAAGAAGTTTTCAGTCAATGTGAAGATAAGTTGAAACCACTTTTGAAGAAGACTGTTGAAAATAGAGAAGAGATATCTAAAGCCGAAAGAGGATGAAAGTTGGAATCCCTTTGAAGACATTGCAAAAGTTCAAGGGGTATCCACAAATTTGCACTTATCCAAGCATTTTGTAGAAGAATGTAATATGTCAGTGGAAGCCTTGAAGACTAGTGAAGTACTCAGATTGTTTTCTACAAAAGAGAACAGTGAGTTGGCTTGTGTTAAGAAGCCTCATGTTGAAGATTCAAAGAAAGAACTTTTGGAAACAAAAGTTGAAACAAATATGCATGAAGAGGCCATAAGTGCAGATCCAAATGAAGAAGAAGTTGGGATGGAAGGAGTTATGAGTTCAATCAGTGAATTGCTTCTTCACAATTCTGAAGGATGCTCATTTGAAAGTCAAGTTAAAGAGGATAAAGAGAAAGAGGAAGCAATAGTCACTTCCTATTTCAAAGCTGATTTGACTAACTCCCTAGAATCATGTGTAGGGATGCAACATGGAAGGTGAAGTTTCTAGTAGTTATAAGGCAGATTTTTCTTCACCGGAAATCAAGCTAAGGAAAAAGGCTAAGGAATTGGAAGGCACTATGGATGGAATGATGAAGAGTGTTCATCACATGTGAGACAAGTTGAGTACAACTCAAACCATTTTTGAAATATTTATCCATCAAAGTTGTTCTACATCATCAGTATATAATGATTGCAGCTCAAGTTCACACATTGCTAATAATGGAATTCAAATTTTGTCAAATCTTGATAGAATTCATAGACATGTAGAACAAATGATTTATGATGTGCCTAGGGGAGAATTTGTATGTTGCATTTCTATTGATGACATGAATTCCATTAAATTTTCCTTGGAGAAAATTAAATCTAGTCTTTTGCACATCATTCATGACAAAGACATAGTGGCCAATATTGCTGACAAGGCATTGGAGTGGAATGAGCTTACCAAAGAAAAGTTGCAAGAAGTGCATGAGACTCTAATTGAAGTAGAGAATTAGATTTCTGCTATTCAATATTCATGGGAGCAAGAAAACAGAAGAAGAGAAGAGGAGCTTCAAGAAATTATTGATGAGCTTGATCTCATACAAGAAACATATGATTTGGAATGCTGTCCTGAGAGACCAAAGCATTCAAACTCTCAAGCTTATCAAGCTTTTGAAAATCTCTTGTATGAAGACGGTGCTAGTAAGGTTTATGTAAATCCTATTTTTGAAAATGATGAAGAAATTGCTTCAGAGATTACTGAAGAAGGGGATTTGAGTTTGTCTTCCAACATTGGAGAGTTAATACGTGAGTTGCATGAAGTTGAATCTACTGCTGCTCCTAGTGCAACCATTCAACAAGAATTGGTAACTCTTCAAACACAAAGAAATGAAGGCATTCTTATTGTTCATCAACAAAGAGTTGATGGGTTTGTTGATGAAGGTTTAATTTATTTTTTGATGAGGATGCTTGTGAGGCTCATATCAGATTTTAGTTCATCACCATCTTCTCTTAGAGTGATAGATTTCATAAATGTATTTGATGAAGGATTCATGGAATCTTTCCAGCAAGTCATATCACAAGATTTTGGATTTGATCTCTTCAACGAACAAAGGTTGGTTGAATATTTCTTGGGGTTTCAAGAAGTGGCAATGCAGATGAAATGAGCAAATCTGAGGATTTGTGTGAGAGCAGTTCTCCGTTTGAGAAGTGGTTCTTCATGGCTGTTAGTTTGGGATCCTGGCATTACTTGGCAAAAAGGTAATACTGTAAATTTTATGTGGGATACACCAGCATATAATATTGAGAATGTAGTTGTGACCATTTTCTTTTGTGTTGGAAAATTTCTTCAATTGCAAATCAGTATTTGGGATCTCAAGTATTTTCTTATGAAGAATGGAATGCATAAAAGGAAGGTTGGATGGAGAGATAAGTGTCATAAATTATGTTTTATGTTTGCTGCTTCCTTCTTTCTATGTCATTGGTTCTTTATTTCTAATCGTAAATTGGTGTTCTGGGAAGGAAATATGATTAGAAGTTGGTTTGTGGTGGCATGGGGTTTTTTGCTAAAGGTGCCACCAGATTGGTTCATGAGCAATGATGCTCATTTTGATAAAAGATTCTTATGTTGCAGCTGCTGATTGTCTTCTTGGATGCTGATTTTCCAAAAATCAGATCTCAAGATGATTATTTTAGACCTCTTAGGAAGCTGGTTACTTCATTTCCAGGCCTCTCCACCTCCTATTTGGACTGAATTTCTACCACAAATGAGCAAGGGAATGATTCAGTATGGTCAAAGTTCAGGTATGGGTTGTTCATTGATGGTTGACAGTGAATTTTGTGGTACCAAATCATACATTAATTTTTGGGATAGCGAGTTATTAGCTGATTTGATTTGTCAAATTGAGACTCTTGATGTGAGACATGTGAATATTTCTTGGAGTTCTTTCAGTAAAATCAATTTGCTTCAAAGGAAGCATTGTGCATCCTCTTGGATAGGGATGGAGTGTGGAGCATTGCTCTTGGTTTGGCATTGGTTTAAAAACATGTTTGAAAATATTTTTGTTGTTGATCAAAATTATGACAGCAAGATTTGGAGGTCCTATAGACTAATATGGGAACCAGGCACTAACATGTTTGGTACATTATCTTTTGCGGATCATGACATGTTGATCCACTTTGAGTATTTAGTTGTTTTAATCAGAGTAGCATAATAGATTAGAAGAACAATGTTCCTGAGAAAGATTTGGAATCCTGGTATCACTTGGTTTTTCTATTCCATAGTTGAAAATGATGAAGCTTGATGACCTTCTTCTTAGGCGATATCATAACCGAGGAGTTAATTAATTAAATTTTTTATGTTGTGGCACAAGTAGGTATGAGCACCATCATTGCATCCAAACCTCCATGATCCCCTTGGACAGTATCATTTTGATAGTCCTTGTTGGACCAAGTTTTTCTTAAGTGTGTGGCATAATCCCAGGGACAAACAATTTTTGTAAGGCCGGTGTAATGTCCCCATTTTGGCCCTACACTCTTCATTTGGATTTAGCCTATTTTCGAGAAATCCGTAGGCTACTAGTTGTGGCAAAATTAGGGTTTCCTCTTTCAGATACTGCTTAGTTGGTGTTCAGAGGATGTTGTGCAGACTTACTATTTATAGCAGTTGCTATTTTTAGCAAGTCTATCTTTTGGTAGTATCTGTCTAGCAGCAGTTTAATCCTTTGCAGGTCAGTGTTTAGTTTGGCTATTTGTTGTTTTGATGTGAACTTACTATTTATAGCAGTTGGCTATTTTTAGTAAGTCTAATTTTGGCAGTGGCATCATCAGCAGTTCAACTCAAGTCATCTTGTTATCCATCAGTTTCAGTATTCGCATTGGTTTTGGTTATCTCCATGGACTAAGTTTTTATACTTAGTCAAATTTCATGTTTCTCGGTTGTACCCCACGCCTAGGAGTAATAACTTAATGTTGTTTTAAAGAGGGGCCATTAAGGGGGTCAATTTTGCATTTAATGATTTATCAAATATTTTATTGTTGCAAAGTGAGATTGGATGCCTAAAGGAGGTTGAGTAATATTTTATTATTATTTCAAAAAGTAAAATGCAAAAAGGTGGCATCCCTTTTGGAAGTTGAAGTGATTCAACTTCTTGGAATTTGAAGAGTTCTTGTTGCTTCATTTGCCAATTGAAGATTATATATTGTTGCTATTTGAAGAGTTGATTATGCATATTTTTGAAGAGCAAAGTTACACTGCTGGAATGAATCCAAAACCTGGCTAAGGGGAAGCTTAGCAAATTGACTCCATTCTTCGGGCCTGAAACTATGGTTCCCTAGGTGGTGGACTAAGAGTGTGCTTCATTCAGAAGTGCATATTGAGCTTCATTGTTGAGTTTTGGTGAGATTTTTCCAGATTTGAGCTTGCTGGTTATTATATAGCTGAAGTAGATTTTTGTGTGCAGCTCTTTGTGTGATTTTTATTTGGTTGTGGGTATTTGGCTAATCAATTTCTATGCTTGTGGCAGCTCTTTGGGTGAAGTATCATATTTTATCATCAAGTCTCCAATTTTTAAGAAAGGTCGCCCTCTTCCTAGGGCCATACCATCTCCATAGTTGCATTGGAATTCGAGCTTTTCATTTGTTGCTGCTTTGTATTGCTTAATTCATGTTATTTGGTTGCCTTGCCTTTAGGAGGCATTGTGTTTTAGTTCTGGAGAGTATTGTGGGAGTTTGTGAGAGAATTAAGCATATTGGTGGTTGTAATGCTTGCTGGTTTGTATTTTGGTTCATTGGAAATTTATATCAGACTTAGCACTTTCCAAGTTATGCTATATTTCATGGGTGTTGAAGCTTCTAGTTCATGTGCACTCAATTTGGAAGTGATTGGAGCATTTTGGATGAAGATAGAAGCAAATTGGTGAAAATATTCTTGCTGGTCTGAACTAGAGTTTGTTGGAAGTTTATATCAGACTTATTTCTTTCCATTTCGTGCAATCTCTCTTTGGCATCTATGCTGCTAACTTAATGTGCAGTCCTTTTGAAGGAGATAGAAGCTCTTTGGGTGAAGATATAACAAATTTAATGATGATCAATTATTGTTTCATTGAAGTTAGGTGAAGATTTGTGGGAGTTATTAACATTTGGAAGTTTGCATAGTTGTTGGTTGAGAATCACATTTTGCTAGTTTAAAAATCAGACCTAGTATGGTCTTTCCCTTGCTATATTCCTCTGGCTTTTTAGTTCATCATTGTAATAAGAAATATAGTAAAGTTATTGCAACTATTTTGGAGCATATTTCTAATGATATTCATTGTAATAAGATCATTGTAAATGCTAGTAATAGTAGTACTGTCTAGTCATTCTTATTTCATCATTTATTGTGTTTCAATTACAACATTGTAACCCCTGGATAGTTTACCGCCATTGTGGATAAAGAACATTCTAGAAGCTTATCTCTCTTACTTGCAGCTATTTCTATTCATTGTAAAGTTAGTTAGTAGTACTAACGGCTATTTCATTTTATTGCTGCAATTTATACTTGATTACACTCCCACAATTGAGTGGTTGAGTTTTAGAATAAACATCTTTCTTAATTGTAAATTCCCCCCACAAAATAAGTGGTTGTGTGGATTGTTTTCCCCCCACGAAATAAGTGGAAGAGAGGATTTAATGGCTGGCTTGCCGCCTTAATAATGTAATAATCTCATGCACTAAATAGGTGGAGTATTCCCACTGCTTGTGGATGCCTGCATCAACAGATGAATTGTACTTTCAATTCAGTTGATACCTAATGATCCTCTTACCATATGCTATCACCTTGCCCACATTGGGATCTTGGTGAACATTCTTGGTTAGAGTTACTTTCCATGCTGATTTGTATTTGGAGCTAACACTAATCAGTGATTGGTTGCTGATTTGTGTGTTAACTTTTGGGAAAAAAGTTAAAGGGGAATATTTCACCTAGGTATCCCTTGGTTAGTAACTATGAATGTAGTTCCCTTGGTTTTGCATAAGCATTTGAAGTTTATTCATGAGGGTTCAGTGCATGTAATCCATGACACTAGTTATAAACCACTAGTTGCGCATGGTAGCTATTCTTTAGATCACTTCTTGCTTGCACCTATTGGTCCTCTCCCACCTAGGAAGGACCTCTTGTACCAAACTTATTAGAAGTACAAGAAAGGGCACTTAACACCTAGAGTGAGGTACCCTCCATCACCTTATGATGTTTCACATAGGGCATCCCTAAAAACTAATGTAGTAATGCCACCAAGGCCCATAGAAGAGAAGACAAGAAGTGCTCTTGAGGTTCCTCTTCTTCTTCTTTCGCTATCCAGCCTAACGCTTCCTCTCACCCTATTGTGGTGTCATCAGATTTTGCTCCACATTTGTAGAAGAGCCCTATGGTGCCCACTCGGTGAAAGCCTAAGCATCCTATGTTTGAACTTCCTGGTCTACCTATGGAGTGTAGGCCCATTCAATACTATAAAAGGAAGGGTCCCCATAGGGAATCCTCTATATCTCAGACTCCATGGCCTCCCAGCACTCTTGCTCCTTAAAAGTAGTGAATGGGAAGAGGCTTGTCACTGAGGCACTAGAGCTGACTTGCCTATTGTTTCTCAACCTCTTCCTCCTACTCCTGTTCAGAAGTCTGTCCCTCCACTAGAGATGGCTATGATTGAAACCCCTATGGATGAGTGGGAGCCTTTTGTTCCTTTGTAGCTCTTGAATTCTAGCTCAAAGAGTCATAGAAACCTCCTTGCACGTGAGTGCAAGTGCCAGAGAAAGGCTCTAGCGACTGAGTAGGCCACTTTGTAGTGAAAGGAAGAGGAGATGATCGCCCCTACTTGGGGGCTTCCTGATGCATCCTCCTCTCTCCTTCCCTTTACTCCAATTGAATTGAGCTCAGTCTCACTTCTAGTTCTTGCTATGAATGTGAATGTGCTTGAACCTACAAAGATGTAGGTATTTATCACTCCTTCAATTGAGCCACCCCTATTGGTGTCCCTTTCAGACATCTTGCCATTCCCTAAATCTATTGAAATGCCAAATAATTTAGTGATGTCTGTCACAGTTTTCTCCTCTACACCTATTTCCTTGTTTGTGGAGAGTTCACATCATCTAACGAAGTAGAAAGAAGAGGTTGGCCCTTATAGCAATTGAGGGCATAAGAGGAAACCACCTTCTTCAAAGGGTGGTCTTGCGCTAGCTTGTTCTGTCCTAGTGAAGGAGCCAGTTTCAACTTCCCCTGAGTTTTTCATCACTCCCAAGTGACTTAGTGAGCTAAGTGGTGAATCTTGAGCACTGTCCTCCCTATCCATTAAGGTATGGCATGGAACTCTTGGAAAGTGTATGTTTAACTCTCTAGACAAAGTTCCAGCCTTTTTAGTGATCTTCACAAAATCGTTGACCATAGCTCCACAAGAGCCTAGCAAAGAAGACCTTGCGAGACCTTCCTTAGCCCTTGTTGTGGGAGGGTTGGAAGCTCCCCCCCTTAATATTCCAACACTTCAGGCTCATTCTCCTTCCCTTTATAATGATCTAGATTGAGAAGCAGATGACCTCTTGGTAAATGAGTGTTAGGGGGAGACCTCTTCTTTATCTTTAGATTAGGGTATGTGCAGGATCATCATGGAAAAAATAGGCCCTTAAGTGGGGATGAAAATTTAGAAAAATTAGAGTTAGGAAACTTGATTTAAAAATTTGAATTTAAGTTATCTATATTATTTCAAAAATATGTAAGAATAAAATTTGTAGCAAATTTAATGTAGCTTCTAAACTACTAGGTTTATTTAAAAAAATTCTATTTGGTGAAAATTAACTTTCAATGTAGTAGTACTTAAATTTCAAGGAATTTAAATAAGAAATAGGTGTTTGCTTGACCACCATAACCAAAATAAAATGATAATATTTTTTTATAATATTTTACATATAAGTAGAGGACTCATGTCCTGATGTGATGCATATTTTTTTATAATTTTTTCTATGTAAATAATCAATTATGATTTTTTTAGTACAAATTTTAAAAAATATAAAAACTCATATGTCTAACCACCTTAACTTTGTCAAAACTTCATGAAATTCATTTTTTTTAATTCTATAGTATGTGAAGCATAGAATGTGACACATGTTTCAGATTCAAAAAATGCGACATCATTTGAAAGCTATAGATGTTTTTCAATCAACGTATCAATTAGGACTTTAGTCATGATTCAAAGAGAAAATGAATAATAATAATTTATTAAATTCAAAGTAAAGCATAATTTATATTGGTGGAAATCTGAGAATCTCCTTTAAAAACCATTTTTGTTTCATCAATTTTAGGTAAAAAAAAGTCATCAGCTACATACCCTACACATACCCATTAGGAGTGTGTGCATTGTGATGTGTTCCCCCGTGCTTGTGTTATGTGTTCTTGGATGACCCTTGTCACCCTTGTTGGTGCCTAGATACAAGAGTGATTTTATGTCGTATACCTTCCTCTATTTGTATCATCATTCTTCCTCTATTATGTGTTTTGATTTTCGGCAAATTGGGGATGATGCAAATCATTGGGGGCATTTAGGCTTCCCTTCCATGTTGACCTCATATTTTTTTTTTACTTTGTCTTCTCATGCATTCTTCACATGGTCTGATATAGTAGGGGGTTGATGACAATTCATTTATATACTATTACTATATTTATACATTTATGAGCAACTCTGACCCCAAAATATTAGATCACCCCTATCTCCCTTGTTCATGCTACTTCTCTTTTTCTTTTTTATCTTTCTTTCTTCTTTTTTGACTTGTCCCTCATATGTGTGACATTGTTCCTTTCACAATGTTTTGATTTTTAGAAAACACATTTTGTTCTAAGGAATCTTTTCTTGAAAATCCTTGCAAGCTTTTTCAAGAATCACATTCTCCACTTAGACCCTTAATGGAACATGTTTCCTTCATCATGGGCTCACAAAGAAAGGACTTGAGAACTTTCCTCCGAGGTGGGAGTAGCTTTTCTTTGTAAGAGAATGCTTGACCTTCCCCTCATGAGGGGACATTCTCTTGCTTTCTAATTTCTTGATGAAGTGATTATCTTTTGAAAGGATTCCTTGATGATGAGTTGATTTGAGAAAAAATGTCTCATTTTCACTTTCAAACAATGTGTCCCTTAAGTGGACCCCTTTTCTTTTAAAGTGTTCCTGAGGGACCCCTTTGAAAGCCTTTCCATTTTTTGACTATCTTCTCTTTTCCTTGTGTGGCTGCTTTTTGTTCGTTGGCATGTTTTATTTGTAGATTAACATGTTGCTTTGCAGGTGTGCCTATGAAATTTATTTCTAGTCTAATTGTATGAAATCCCCCTTACACTAGGCTCCCTTCATGAGAGAGAACTTAGGGGTTTCCTCCTTACAGGTTTGTGGGCCTATAAGGTGCTTACTTCATCGAGGTTTTTCCATGAGAGGGAACTTGAGGGTTTCCTTTTTGCAGGTCTTCAGGCCTGTGAAATGCTTTCATCCTATGGGATTTTCCCATCGTTGGTCTAAGGGCATTCGGTTTACTTTTTACAACCTTATAGTTCTGTAGAGCTATGGGTTCCTTTTGTTCAAAAATCCTCAGGGAGAGTACCTATGTTGTCCTTTTCCTACCCTATTTTTTTGAGTTTACTAGATCGTGTTCTAATTTCTTGATGGTTTAGGTATAAATTCCTAACCCTGCTAACTTTGATCTACTTTATTGAACACTCATTGATATTTGTGCTCACTAAAGTGGGGGAAAAATATATAGGAGCCAATTTGCACCCGTTAAAAAAATTCCCCTGTCACATACCCTCACCTTAGAAAATAAAATTTGAAGTTGAAATTCCACATCATACACCTACCTTTCTTCTACATGGCATTTGTCTTGTGTGTTGTTGTGTCTGAAGTTGGAAGAGGCATTACAAACCTAATTGGGGCTGAATTGTAATGTCCCTCTTTGAGCAACTAACCTAAAAATTCCCTATTGTTTCTCATTCCACCTTTAAAAACACTTATTCTCACTTCATTTCTCTCTCTAGACATTCACATTCGATCTTCTAGCAATCTTCTACAACCTTTCACTCTCTCAGGAAAAATTCTAGCATTCCATTGTGAGTATTACAATAGCTTTGAAGCTCCATCAACTCCACATTGCAAGTGTGAGGCAAGCCATAAAAATTGTGGGCTTGGAGTCTTGTGAGACCTCCCTTCATCACCGTTGCAACTGTGGTGACTTTTCCAAGTCCATACCTTGCATTCTCCTCCATTGGCTAGTGAGATTTTGGGTGGAGGTGGTAATGCTTCACTCCTCTCATTTGTGATTTGATAGAGTAACATAGTATTGTTTTGTAGTGTTCATTGCAATCTTTCTTCCTCTCTACTTTCTTTATCGTATTGCTCTACTTTGTTGCTTTTTGGTTGTTCGTGGAGGTGAAAACACCAAAACAAGGGTCTAACTAAGGTAGGCCCCTATACAACCCCAATAATTTTCCCTCTCTCCTTTGTGTAGGTGGATGTACATGTGGAGTTAGTTGGTGAATCAACACTTTTGTGAGATTATCTTCATTACCTTAGCTTTCATTTACTTGCTTTATCATCTCCATCTCTATTTCTCATACTTTCTTATTCTGTTTACTTCATTAAAATCAACTAGCTAGGCTCTTAGTTAGTTTTTAGGAACTATGTGATGGTACTTTTTGTTTTCTAGTTGTACAAATGCTAGTGCACCTAAGAGATGCCAACACATCACACTGTTGTCTTAGAACTGCACTATTGTCCTCAGACAAAGAGTTTTTTGAGGTGTAGTACCGACTCAAAAAACCAACTTGCCTATCCTAAACTTTAACTTTGGGTTTGTAGAGTGACAAAATTAATACATAGTGCTCTTAATTCTTGATCCTAATTCCAAGACATCCTTTAGAGTGAGGTAAGTTAGGGTAGCCCTCTGCTCTCAACTCTCCATGACCTGGAGTCTTGATGTGGTTGGTCCCCCTCTCTTATAGTTTCTTTGAGATTTACAAGCACCTTAATAAATGAGAGATGTTATATTGAATAAGATACAAATACACATAACTCAATAAAAGAGGTGTATGATATGTTTACATAAGACACTTAATGCTTAGAGTAATGAGTTAATATTGATGGGAAAATTAATGTAAGAATTTTAGGGTTTGATCAAATAACTATTTTAGAATCTACAAACTATTGTACATTTTAGATTTACATTTGAAAACTTAAAATTTTCCCCTATGAAAGTGAATTTATACATGAGATTGAATATATAGAACTTTTAAGTGAATTGACATAAATTTAATGTTTGGAATTTTCTAGTCATTAAAAATGTACAAGATTATTTTTACATATACAACTTACTAAAGTTATTCTTACGAACATCAACTAATGCAATAATCGTAACTATCAATGCACAAAAATAAATTAAATGATAAATTAATAATAAATTGAGCTAATGGAGCAAGAGCATGCCTCCAACAAGTATTTTTAAAATTTTCACCCTCAAAATTGGAAAATATCACCCTTCCCATGGTTTCATGGCAGTTCTTGTGCCTTGATCGATTAGAAAAGAAACCAAAAGCCATGGAAAAAAGTTTCTTAGTCGATTTTCAGGGTGGTAGCCAAAGGGGTGGCCCGAAACAACCTGTGAATGGATGAAACCTGAAGTTCACTCATGGAAATCCTTTAAATTTATCATGATTTTGTGGGCCTCCTCTATGGTTCCCACACACATCCCTATTTTTCTCTATTGCTCCAGCTTCCTCTTAGCTCATGCATCAAAAAACTATTGCCACTTTTCCTTACACTTTCCATTGGGAACAAAACCTTTTAGCCATGGTATACAAAAATTAGAAAACAACTTCCACCATTGTATATTTGAAATCAAACCCCGCCAATAGAGCAGAGGGTTTCCCAAAACAATCTAGATCCCAAAACACACTTGCTAGGTTGCACAAGTTCATATGAACATATTCCCAACCAGAATATAAAGTGAACATATTTGAAGACATGCTACTTACTTCCATGTCTATCCTCAAAAGTCATTCACTCATAGGTAAGATAACCACATAGATCAACAAACAACCAACATACAAAAAAAATTAGAAAAACAGTTGCCATAAAAGGAGGAACAATAACAAAAACTATAGATTATTTAGAATATTAGCAACCTCCATGTCACTTTCAATTATCTTTTGATGCACATCCATAACTTCAAAACTATCTTTGATAGGGACCCCAACTTGCAGCTTAGTTTTGTTACGAGTCATAACACCAGGCCCCAAAATACTTACCTCTTTAATTAAAACATCATGTGAACCAACATCATTCCCAAAAAAAACCTTACCAATCAAAGCTTCCTCCATCAACTGCCTATTCCCAACAACATCCTTATCACTCAGAGCTTCCTCCATCCATTTCATAGCCTTCTCATTGAGGATAGTAAGGCCATTTGCTTCATTCCTCATAATAGATTTTGTCACTTCAACAACCTTATCCAACTTCATGTTAACCCGCTCCATCTTCTCTTCCAAGGACACAATCCTTTATTCAAAAAATTGCTTTAGCTTAAGCATCTCATCTACAACTATATTTAAAGCATCAAATAGTTGGTTAACTTGAGCCTGTAGAGAGAACTTCAAAGCATCCCCAACTTTACTCACAACCCCCCGAACCTTCACATTGGTCATATTAAGCTCATGGAAAACCTATTTGAACAACCTAAATAGGGAGATAGTGCCCTCCTTCACTAGAACTAGAACATTAGGAAAATACTCCTGGTTAAAATTAAACACTTCCATGGCCTCTACTTCACCCTCCTGGGAGACACTATTTAGTTCTTGGCTATCAATTACCTCTTTCCCTTTAGCCCTATCCATCAATGTCTGTATTTTTTGAAGATAGCTCACAATTTCATCCATAATAGTCCTTATTCTATTCTACATTTTCCTCCCCTCTTCAGGGATATCCATTTGTAATGACCAAAAAAGGTCCCCCCTAACTTGGCCTGATTTAGTGTTGTAATTTGTTGAACATGTTTGCATTAGGTCTTGGGCCCTTGTGAACTAAATGAGCTTATTAGTGCCTTGTTTGGAGTGTTGTAAACTGTTGTAACACACTTTCACACTTTTCTAAGGTTGTCATTAATAATTGGTATTTCTTATGCTTTAAATGGCCTTATTTTACATCCACAAGCCCCATTTAATGCATCTTTTTGAGGTTAATCCCAGAAAAAATCAATACCGAATCATAATTCAGGTGTTTAAAGCGTGAATGACCTAAATTTAGTGATTTGGGACTCATTTTACACCTTGGGTGAATGATTCCCACCTAAATGTTTTGGTCCCGATCCTGATTTCACACCCTTTTAAGCATTATTAAAAATGGTCCCAAAAATTATGCCTAATGGGACTCATTCACCACCTTGGGTGAATGAGTCTTGTGTGTCCCAAAATAAAAATGAAATTCAAAATTTTGGCTAGATTTTATCCTCCTAGATCTAATGTCAGATTTTAGTGTTGTAATTTTAGGAATTCTTGTATAATTGAGTAAACTACAAGGTTCTTTCTCTCATTTTTAAACCCAAGAATTCAAGTATTCATACTTATAGCACATTTGTGTTCAAAAGTGCATTCGAGTGTTTTCAAGAGCATTCAAGGGTAGATTATTAGGAATTTTATAGCAACATTCAAGCATCAAACATCATGTTAAGGAATTCATACATCATGCTTGTTTGTGAGCAAACAATTGTGATGTAGGGTTTTATGATTCAAGAAAGCATTTCATGCAAGACCTATCACCTTCAAGCAAGAGTCAAGATCTACATCCATTGGAGCCATTGCATACATGTTTGCAACATATTATTGATAGGGTTTGGTGAGTTGCAACATCAAATTTTGTTCATTCATCATTCTCTATTACTATTTCATTCTATTTCAAGGTTTTATTTCCAAAATGAAGTTTGACCAAGGGAAACCCCTATCCACTAACCCAACAATAATTTTCCCTCTCCTTTGTGTGTGATTTGTAGGTCTAGGTTGCAAATTTCCTAATGAGCAAGATTGAAGAAAAGTTTCCAAATCATTCAAAGTTGTCATCAAGCCTTGGAGAACATTGGAGAAGACCTGTAGGTCACAAATTAGGGTTTTAGATCTAGAAATCAATTAGAAAAGAAATAGAAAATAGAGAAGAGAAAGATCATGATTTGAAGCTTCAAAAAACCCTAATTGGACAGATTCACCACTTATGGTAAATGAGTCCCATTTTCAATCAAAATTCAAATTTATCTAGATTTGGATACCCTTTCGGCAGATTCCTGTTCCCATGTATAGAAACCCACAATCTAGACTAATTCACCCAACTTGGATAATGAGCCCCACTCAACATTAAAGGAATAATTTCAAATGTTTTAGACCTCCATTCAACCATCTCTAGATTCTGAGGTGCACATATTCCTTTTTGTAGTTTTCTATTATGTTTCATTTGCATTTTTAGGTCATTTAATAAAGCTTTTCATTGAATTAGGGTTTATTGTTGCAACTTGCATTTCATTAGTCTTTCCAAATTCTTACTTGGTGGTGAACCCAGGGTATGTGCAATATCATCATGGAAAAAATAGGCCCTTAAGTGGCAAAAAATTTAGAAAAATTAGAGTTAGGCAACTTGACGTAAACAATTGAATAAGTTATCTATATTATTTAAAAAATATGTAAGAATAGAATTTGTAGAAAATTGAATGTAGTTTCTAAACTACTAGGTTTATTTAAAAACAAAAAGAATCTATTTGGTGAAAATTTGAAATTTCAATGCACTAGTACTTAAATTTCAGGGAAAAAATAAGTAGGTGTCTTTCTAACCACCCTAACCACAATAAAATGATAATATTTGTTTATAATATTTTAGATATAAGTAGAGGAATAATTTTTTGTAATTTTTTTCCAAGTAAATAATTAATTACGAATTTTTTATTACAACTTTTAAAAAATATAAAAACTCATATGTTTGACCACCTTAACTTGGTCAAAACTTCATGAAATTAATTTTTTCTTTTTTAAATCTTATAGTATGTAAAGCATATAATGTGATGTATGTTTTGGATTCAAAAGATGTGATATTGTTTAAAAGCTATAGATGTTTTTTAATCAACCTATCAATCAGGACTTTAGTCATAATTAAAATAGAAAATAAATAATAATTATTTATTAAATTCAAAGTAAAGCATAATTTATATTGGTGGAAAGCTAAAAATCTCCTTTAAAAACCCTTTTCGTTTCATCATTTTTGGGTAAAAAAAAGTCGTCAGCCACACACCCTACACATAACCATCATATAGCCACTTTTTGGCCCATCATGATCTTGCACATACCCCCTATTTTTAGTTAGCATTCATCCCCTAGGATAACCCTATTGCAAGATCTCTTTCTCCTTTACATTGAGATCTCAAGGGTTATCTTGGATGAAATTGGAGAATCCAGTGTACTCTATGTCCTAAGACCATATGATAGCATCATACCACTTTTTCCACATTTCATTTTGGTGAACCTACATTTAGAACATCAAATTTATGATTTGGAGTGCATCATCATCCTAGATTTAGCTTGCATTAACATTGCATTGATGAATTTGCATTCTAGGGTTCCAATTTTGCATTAGTGAAAGCTTATATAGTTTTCATTTTTGCATCTCATTTCATTAAAGATCAAACAAAATGTGTATTTTCACTGAGAATTAATATCATACAACATAAAAATCATAAAAATCAATTGAAAAGTTTTGAAAAAACTTCTGTTGGAACTCATTTGCCACCTTGGGTGAATCAATCCCTCTACACATTCTGCACTGCATTTTTTGGAATTTAAAGTTCTATGTCTAAGTTTTTGTTTGCTGTTACCTTTTTGTTTCATTTTACAAATATTTTGTTTCATTCAATTGATTGCATCTATGTTTACAATAGTTCATCTTGTGCATTACTTAAATTCAAAATTGCATCTAGAATATTCCATTTCACATTGTTGCATAATTTAGAATTTGACATTTGCATCATGGATATGTGATTTGGTAAGCTTTGGATGTCCTTAAAGTCAGTAGTGGATGTTTCAAGTTGTGCTTTTGGAAATGACCCTAACGAAATTGAACTCACTCATGCTCACTCAACTCCTAATGCATGTCCTCCTCGTGATGCTGATATCATTGGAGAAGATGATGTCAACATGAATAAGTTCCTAAATAATTGTATTAACAACCTTCAAGATAATGCATCCTTTTATCCATCAATGGAACAACCAATACCCCCTACAATACCACCTCTTGAGATGTTTGGTTATTTACATCTTGAAGTTGAGATACAAGTTGAACCTAAGTTACCTATAGTAGGTGAACCTAATTCCTCTAAGTAAGCAAAAAATCAACCATTTTATATTAACAAAGTGATAGAAACTCCTATCAACCTAGAAGAGACATATGGAAAAGGCTTTACAATATTCAGTAATAAGGATGCGATACAAAAAGTGAGCGTGAGATTCATCAACTCCTAGAATAAATACCAATTGGAAAAAACAAAGGGATATGATATCAAGATCCCCCTCTCAACATAAGTGCTCCTAAAGAATACCTAAGGCTTCGTAGTGATGGTATAGTTGCCTTAGATCCTCCTCTTGATATGAATATCATGGACTTCCTAAAGAAGAAGTGGTGCTTCTCAAAGAAGAAGATATCATCTTTAGTTTTCCCCCTTAACCTTCAACTCAGGAAGTTGGTGAATATAGAAAGTAAAAGAGGCCCTACAAACTAAAGAAATTAAAATTCCCTTGTCCACCACCTGAAAGTGAAAGAAAATTACAAATACTTGTAAAGAAAGGACTTATACTATTGCCACCTATAAAAGATAGACTAATACTATATCCTAAAGATGCAAATGTTCCACATTTACAATACCATATAACTCTTGGAAATAGTACTAATGAGTGTCATACATTCAAAATCATCTTGAGTAAATATCACTTTGATAATGATAATTATTATCCAATGATTGCATAACACACCCTTCTACCCCTTATCATGTAATAGTTGTAGAATCTTGCACTCTCACCATTACATGATCCTTCCCAGGGTCATCCCACAATAATGGGTTACACGTTTTGGCCAAACTTGACATTGAAATCAACATTTTTAGAGAAAAATTCACTTTTTGACACTTATAGTAGGTAAATTGTTAGGAATTTGAAAATGATGTAAACTAGTGATTTGTGAGATTTTGTCTGTAGATTTTAAATGTATTTTTTTTAAAAAAAATTTGAAATTAAATTGTAATTTTTTTGCGTCTCCCTTGATAACTAGTTTTTAATAGTAAACACCAATTTTTAAAAGTGGTGTGTACTTCGGCTCACATAACTTTTTTTCTACAAAGGATAAAAATGTAATTCTTTTGAATTTAGGTTGGTAACACAAGTATCTAGGGCTTTCATTTTGTTTCATAGAATTTTGTTGAATATTTTTCTTTTAATTAAGTTTTGAAGTCAAAACATTTATAATTTAGACATAGGTGCACTTCGGCTCACATAACTTTTTTGGTATGTATTGAAATTCAATTTTTCTTTTTTTGTTAGAATGAGGACATCAATACCTATTGGATATATATTTTTCATTTTTTTCCCTCAAAATTACTATTTTTCCACAATGATTTTTCATCGAACTTGACATTTGGTGAAAAACCTATGTACAGTAAAACTAAAAACTAAAATATAAAATAAAAGCAAAATATATTAAATTTATACTTGTTGGAAAGAACATTTCATTCACTACAATAATCCAACTTGGTTTATCAAGTTGACTCCATTTTCACCTCCTTCCCAAGTTTCGATAGTAAAAAAAATGCATAAATTTTGAAATGGTGGAGGGGAAGGTGAAGAAAGGGGGTTCATTAGAACCCCCCTTCTAATGAAGGGAGTTCATTCGAACCCCTTTCATTAGAAGGGGGGTTCATTCGAACCCCCCTTATATGGTGGAAAAGGGGGTTCATTAGAAGGGAGGGGGGTTCATTAGAAGGGAGGTGGTTCATTCGAACCCCCTTCATTAGAAGGAGTAAACCATTTTAAATTTTTTGATAAGCATTTCTAATTATTCTTTGTTCAAAAAATTGTAACCCACTATTGTGGGTTTACCCCCCATCAACTATCTCAAATCATTCTTGTCTTACAATAAATGGGGGCAAGAGGTAGATAGCCTTGTCTTAGTAATACATGTTTTATTGTCTGTTTGGTTGATTGCCCGCCTTCTATATACAATGAACATGATTGGGATGCAGATGACCTGCTCATAGGTTAACTTGCATGTTCCTTACTAGTCTGCTATTTCTTTTTCATTATTTATTTTTATGATTGCATGTTGTAATGTGATCCCCCATGATGTTTTGTTTGATGTTTCTCTCTCTCTCTCTCTCTCTCTTTGTGACATTCCTCTACTTGTACCTTCATTCATCTCTATGTCATAAATATTTTATCTTTTTCATTTTTCTTTTATTTTCCTTTTGGGGATGACACAAGGCATTGAGACATTCATGTCTCTTCCATGTTGACCCAAAATATTTTCATTTATCTTTTCCATTTATCTTGTGTTTCCTTTTGGGGATGATGTAAGGTGTCGAGACATTCATGTCTCTTCCATGTTGACCCAAAATACTTTCTTTTATCTTTTCCATTTATTTTGTGTTTTTATTTTTGGGATGATGCAAGGTGTTAAGAAATTCATGTCTCTTCCATGTTGACCCAAAAGGTTTTTCTTTGTTTTTCTCTTTTTGTGTCATTCTTCTAGTTCTATGTGTATTTGGGAAATGTTGACAATTCTGAGCTCTCTAAAAAAATTGTAGCAAGAACATATTGACCCCAAATCCATAGATCCCTTATGTGTTTGGATTTTTTGGGGAGACCCCTCTCTTTTCTTTTTCTTTCACATGAAGTAGCTTTATTTGAAAACATATGACTTGGCATAGGGCTTTCCAAGTTAGTTCTCATGACTTCCTTTTATGTTTGCATTTATCATCCACTACTTTAAATTAATTGTTCACAACATGGTGTTTAACAATTTCTTTAAAGTGGGGGAATACATTGGCATTATTCTTTTTCATGGTTCATGGTGAATTCTTCTTACTTTATACGAGTCATTTTTTTCTTTGTGGATGACATTGGGTGTGATTTCCTTCAAGAGAGTGATATCTCTTAGCATATTACATTCCTCTTAGTGGCTTGATACAACACATGACATCCCCTAAGTTGTGAATTTTCTATTCTTTGATTGGTCCTCTCTTGGAGACATTAGGAACAATGTTCCCTAAGTTAAGACCTCACATGAAATAAGAAAGAGTCCTTTGAATTTTATTTTTCATTTTGCATTTTTTATTTTCAGTTATATGGCCATCTTGCATTTAACACAACTTGTATGCCTGCAATCCATCTTGCTTGTTCATGATTTCTAAGAATATGAAGGTTTTCTTGTCTCATGAAACTCAAAAATCATTTTTTGTGTGGTGCCTTATCAAAATTATCAGGAGGTATAACTTTGGTATGGTTTTATGGGAAGCCAAACAAGGGAATGAATTTATCTTAGCCACTTGTGTGTGTGTGAGAGCATACCAGCCATGCGTGTATGTGTCTCACCTTCTTGGATTTATCACCCAAAAAATAGTCTAGACAATACTGTATTTGACTCCAAATTCTAACGAATGTTTGTTGACATATCAACAAACTATTGTTGAAATACCGTCAAAACACTCATATAAATTTCATTGCTATATTTTTGTCATTTTCATGACCAAATTTTATATGTCAAAACCATGACCCAACATCGTCGGTCATCTCCATGGAAAATGGAACCAATGTTCGTAAAAAAATTGATGAAAACTTCATCCATCTAGTGATGAAAAATAACCACAACACAATGCGAAATGCCTCTTCGAAAGCGTAAAAAAAACCAAACCTTCATGACAAGTTCGATGATGTGGAGCATGCCATTACGAAAAAAATATCATCATGTTTATAGAAAAATCGTTAGAAGTTTTAGTGGTTCGTTAGTTTATGTTCGTTGTAATTTCGATGAAACCTTGTAGTTTTTTTTTTTAAATTATTCATTCAAATGTATGCATAAACTTACGAACCATGATTGTTTTCTGATTGGAGCCTTGTGGCTATGTTCATTTCAAAGAACCATGATTGTTTTCACAAATCTATTCCTTTGAAGCCTGTGATGAGTAAATTGAGCACCAATAATAGACCATAGTCTTGTCATTATCTTATCATAACCATGAGTTTACACCACAACTATAGATGTAAACATGAAAAAAACAATATGCCCACTGGTAACAGAGAGTTGGCCAAAAAAAGTTTCCAAGGCATTCACATCAAATAGATATACAAGTCAATGATCATTCTAAGGAATATATCTCACCAATTTTGGGGGATTATTATGACCTAAGTTTATCACTGTCAATTCTAATGCAGCTGCCACATAAAAGAATGATACTAAAGCATATATAAAATAAAATATATCCAGAATGGATATCTTTGATGTTGTCAACAATTGATATGCAACTACATTATCAATTTTTTGTAAGCATATCTACATAGCATCTAATGATTTCTCAATCTCTCTCTATGAAAGATGTATCAAATTCCAATAATAAGATAGGGGGAATGAAGACTAAAACTTCAAGATAAATGAATTGGGAGACTAAAATAGTGAATTATTTATAGACAATTGTTTATAGTTACATGGTTGCTACTAGAGTTTTGTCAAAGCACAAAGTGTTGGTGTGTTGACATTGTCTCATGTACATTGAAAACTTATACATATTTGTCATCTTTCTCCAATGAATTTTTCTTGCGTAAGGATTTCTCCAAGTAAATCAAGTCTATATGATTTATTTATTTTATTGTTATTGCTGATTAATGCATCTACAAGTTATTCCTTTATGGTAATCCTTGGTAAAGAACATATTTCAAATTTGCACACTTTATAGAAGATTTTACTATAGTATCCTGTACAAATTACCAAGACAGAGAAGAATTCCAAAAACTTTCAACCAAATAGGCATAAATCATCAATAACACAACAATTAATTTCAAAAAACACATAATTAATCACAAAAAATGCAAAGATTAATCACTAAAAAAACACGATTAATGGGTAAAACCACACAATTAATTGCAAAAATTACATTTTAAAAAAAATCGACGAATCATGGTCAACATTCATTGAATGATTTTTTTCATTCACATGCATTAAAATCACCTTTAAATCATGTTAAAAAAATTTCAACTCTACTCTCATTTTTATTTTCTCTAAATGTTTTTTTTCTAAAGAATTGTTAGAAGTGACATCTCATTGATATTAGCTAGCAATCCCAACTCAGAAAGTGAAAAAACTATGGTAGAACTCTAAAGGACTATTGAACTATAGACAATGATATTATCAAAATAGGAATAGCATGGGTTCATAAACTATTTAGTAAATTATAAAGAAAATTCAACACTAAAAAACCAATAGATATGATTTTGAAGTAAGAAGGTAGATCTTGGTTACCTTACACCTCTAAAACATATCATCAAAGTATTTTCTTTCCTAGCCCCGTAAAGCTTCAAACTTCTCAAATGTATCAATTTCAACTTATGCTTTGTCTTTGGATTTGGTGGCTCAAAAGGACACGTCAAGATAGCTATCTTTGCATCCTCAATTCTTTTAGGAATTTGTGGATGACTCATATCTTTTTCAATAACAATGCCTTCAACTAGCTTTGTATCTTCCAACCTTCCACCAACTTTTCCTTCAACTTTAATCAAATCCAAGTTAGCATCCTTTCTTTCCAAATTTGCAACAATAAGAACCACTTTGACAACAATCTTTGCTAACACGCGTTTGCATCTGTTAACACTGTATCAAAGAAAAAAATTGACATTCAAAAGAATCAATTGTTATCATAGTTGTAGGTAGGATGGTACTTATTCCTTGTGAAATGAGCACACAAATTGATAAGGCATTAGTATCTCCAAATATCAAAACAAGTCAATTCAAAATTAGAATCATGTCCAAAATTTAATAAAAGTTACTCCAGAGTTTAATAAAATAAAATTTGCAAACAACATGCGTGCAATTAAAATATTTACAATTTATTTTGTACCAATTTTTTCCCCTTCATATAGCACTTCACTAAGCAATTGCACACTGCTATGGAAAACAAGAGATAGGGTATTATACTTAAGGGGTGTATGTACTGAATTATTAGAAAAGCTATATTTTTGTTTCTAGTCTTACATATTAAGTGTATAGGTTGTGTATAGAATAAGGTCACCCTTTATGTTCCTCTATGCAACTGCTATTAATTATTTGAAACTGATGTAGAAAAAATGTGATAATTATCTTGTTTTCTTCACAATTTCATTTAACTTGCTTAATTACATGAATGTGAAAAGGCCTAAGATGGAAATATAAAAAGGGGCAATTAGAGTCAAGAAGATGAAATAGAGGAATCAACAAAAGCCCAATGCAGCCATGGTTGCATAGCCTTGCTAATAGAAATTTTTATATACTATCCAAAATCTCTCAGTGATCTCTACCTTGATGAGTCATTGAATAGGAAAATGCTCTTGAGGTGTATGATTGTAAAAGACCACATTCACTACTACAAAAAGGGTCAATGCATTAACATTGGCAAGTCATGCAATAATTAAACTTCAAACAAAAAGGAACAACCAAATTCCCTCTTTCAGCAGGAAAATTCAATAAATACAAAAAATGTTCAATCCATGCATGCATATTATTTTTGTATCTATTTGAATGGAAAATGGTTTAGTAACTAGATGGTATACATTGTTGCAGTGATGGTTACCAGAAAAAAAAATATATCGAGGGTTTCTGAACAAAGCAACAACATGACATAATCAAGGCCCCCTAATGAAATCATAAAAAAATAATATTATGTGAATCTTTTGTGAGTAACATGGAGTATTGACAAATGTTAATGATCATAAGGATAGTGACCTTGCAATCTTGTAAAAAATGATTTCTTTTATAGTGATCCCTTAGAATTTGATGCTTTTCAGTGTAAAGTTCTTAATTTCTTGTAAAGGGACATGCAACTATTTTTGTAAGTACATAGTGGCATCCATGAATTTTTTTTGAGTCCTATTGTAATCCATGTTGGGAGTGATCAAAGATAGTGAGCATACAAGAGGTTGTAAGTTTGATTTTTGATAGTAAGTTCCCTACTAATCATGAGTATTGTTCCTTTGAGAATATGTTGTTCATTTTCTCAAGCCTTGTATCCATGGATGTAACAAAAAAGTGGTCCTTGATGTGTGTTAATCCTTGAATTTGCAAATGAGACATTGTTCCTACAAGGGAAATTAGGTGAGTTTTCTGATTGGAGCCTTGTCCTTCCAATCCTTTTCAAGTTGCAATTAGAATTTTCACTTATTTTTTTCCTTCCATATTATACATTTACAAGAATTAGTAAGATTCAACCAATATGCAACCAAGATAAGTACTAACCTTACACAATTTCTTGAAGGAATTTGTCTAACATGAGATTCATCCATGGATAGCTTCCCTTGCAAAAAATGTCATCTGGGGTAACATATGAGATGTATTAAAAAGTAAATTAAGTACAAAGGGTAACATATTGAAGCAAAGAGAACTAATGAAAATCACATAAGATTAAAAGTGCAGCATAATGAAATATTGAAAAATTCATTACCTTATTGAGATTGTCTTTGTTTGAAAAATAGTTTAATATTCTATACTTAACAGGGCCAACCATTTGAAGGTGGAAGCTCATTTGGCCTCTCCCCCCCTCACATCAATCTCAATTCTCCATACTCGATCATATAGCATTAATCATTCATTCATCCATTAATAACATATAACATTCATTCATTAACATATAAACTTCATTCTTTTAGTTTTTACATATTATCAAAAATATGGTTGTTAAAAATATCAGTTTTTAACATTCATTAACATATTATCAAAAATATGGTTGTCATAATATGATTACAATCACTTTTTTTTTTTTTGTGTTTCTTTTTTGTACCTAAATAAAGAAGAAGTTGAGTATCATTTTCTAAATCATCTATCCCCCCTTGAGTTGTTTTTCCCTTTTCTCATGATCTTAATGTATGCCTAGTCATGTACTCATGATGTGGAGGCCACTGTAAGGGGGGTCTACTACAATAAAAATGAAATGCTAAATTGATATGATTTATTATTATTGTTACAAGTATTTCATTAATTAAAAGAACATTAGAGTGGTGCTCTTTACCTAATGGGGCCACATCATGTTCCTGATCTTGTCTTATAGGATCATGCTCAACATGCTGAACACCCTCTAAATCCTCTAGAGTTGAAAAATGAAAGGTTGCATTAATTACTACACCAATTGTAATTAAATATGTTTAAAAGAGCATTAGAGTGTTCCTCTTTACCTGATGGGGCCACATCATGTTCCTGATCTTGTCTAGCCTGATCATGCCCAACATGTTGATCACACTCTACATGCTCTCAAGTTGAAACACTAAAGGTTACATTAATTAATACACCAATTGCAATTAAAGATGTTTAATTGTATTAATCCATAATGCATTTTGTATAGCACATGAATACATCCAATAGCAAGATGCACACGACCATGACCTTCATCTACAAGTTGTGCTCCACCCTCACTAGGCTATATTCCAATGTCATGTGCAATATTATCATTGCTTGCCTATTTAAAAAAAATCTAGGCACATAATTACTTTATGGTGGAAATTGATATTGAATAGATTGCACAAGTATTCAATTTTAAATAAAATTCATTGAGTTTATTTACCTATGTGGCGGATGCAGTGGAAGCTTGTGTTTTCCCTGTCAAGAGTCTTAGACATTTAGCCACAACTCCATATCCTTGCTGGAAGGAAATTTCCAACTCCTCTTCTATGGGAACACTGTTGAATTCAGAGCCCTGCATTTTTGCATAAGATCATGAATTTTGCTTCTATGGTGTGATAAAACCAAAATTGTTTGCAATTTATTATTTGGATGCAATATTTCATTTATTGATACTTACAATTCGTGTGACTAATTTCATATAACCACCAAAGCCAAGTTTGTTCTGCCTATATTTTTCTACTTTTTCCTTTATTGCCTTCGATGTGTCAGGTAGTCTATGAAAATTTTGAAATAGGTTAGATTATGTAAAAAGAAAGAGTAATCAGTATATAATTACATTGTTGATAGTATCACATACCTTCCTTGGAATGGTGGTGTCTTTCCTTTTTTCATTTTAGCCTTCTCCTTTCCATTCGACACCAAGTCCTTCCACTCCCTCTTCGAAACCATGGGGGGATGCTCGTACTTTTTGTTCTTCTCTAAATGTGACCAATATTGGTCCCTTCGATACTTTAGATAGGTACTAGCTTTCTTAAGGAACTTGATTCAGTTGAATGTGTTATTACTGAACAACACAACTAAATTGTTAATGAGCTCATCTTTTAAATCTTGATTTTGAACATTCCATTGTGTATGTATGGTGGGCCCGAAGATCTCCAATGTAATATAATTTAAATGTTTATAAAAAAAATAATTTCTTGCAAAAAGTTCATGGGATCATTAGTCTAAAAAGAGTGATCAATAAGTAAATTTCAACTGGATTATATATAATAATAATTAAAACATTTTAAAGTACCTAGGACCTTCCCTAACTTTATGGGAATGAAATCCTCGGTCATCACAAATGTCACCGACAATGTTCCCATACTAGTAATACAGGAAGATCTAGGAAATTCTACTAAAACATCACTAGTACTAGTGGCCTCTACATCCCTAGGTACATGTCTTGACCCATGTTCTAGCATGTGTTCACTACCAGAGGGTGAACTACCTAATGCCTGCATGCTATGTGTTGCTGAAATTTGAATCGACAATATAAGCATGAATGATGGGGTTGGATGATGTGATGTATGTGTAGGAGGATCAATATTGACACTTGTACCAACCTCTACTCTCTAGGCAGCACCCACAGTACCCTGATCATGGCCAGCAACATCATGAGGATGCAAAAAATCTTGTAAAAACAATGTACATATTTTAGTTCATGACATAAAAGAGTACAAAATATAAAAATATGAATGAACTTATGTTATAATTAAAAATCTCATGAAAGCTTGCAAGTTTTGTACTCTCTCAGTCAATATTTTAACCCTTTCTCTTACCTCATTTGTTCGAGGCACTATGAATAACAATTGAAGGATTTCTTCATTACATTTTTTTGGGTCTTGCTTATCATATCTAGAGGGTAAAAATTGTAGAATATGCAATGTCATCATCACATAATAGTGGTTGTACCTCCCTATAGATGCTTTCCTCTATCGCTAGTGCCTTTCCCCAATCATCTGACCGTGGCAGGAATATTGAAAACATTATCAAAATTAACCCAATAATAATAATTTTTTTTATTGTATCTAATTTGTACAAGTACAATTAGGTAAAGTTCTCAAGTAGAAGTGCTTGAAGATGCATCACGATTTGTGCTCTGGGACAAAGCCTTCACCCTATGATCAATGTTCTGTTGTGACAAAAATTAAATATAAAAAAAATTACCAAAATGAAACCAATAGACTTAAAAAAAAATAAAAAATAATTAAATGGTATATTGGAGTCATTAATTGGAGGTTGGATAAAATGGTATATAGTACATACCACCCCATAGTAACTATGTTTGTATCTATGTGATTCAAATTGTAATTGATTAGCAACTCTTCCCTTGCAATTATTGATTTTATCGCACATACGAATACACAGTTACCCTCGTGCACGTCAAATATGCAATTGGGTTGCTTATTTGTTGACCCAGGTCATGTACTATTTATAAACCCTACAATATTCCCTGATACTTTTGGCCTTCCGTCAATGTATATAGCCACTCCTTTATTTTTGTCCTTATCTTTTAGTTGTATATAATTTGCTGACAGTGCATACCTACACATACTTCATGTTTAATGAACTAGCTGCATCCAATCTTTGTAATTGTAACAGGGTTTGACATACTCCATCAATTCAATAATTTTTTCATAATATACCTTTTTTTCGTCCATGCAAAATAGGCCTAAACCATGTAATGATGATGGTGCTATGTGATACATCTTCTTATTGACAAAAAGATCAGTGTTTATTGGAGGAAGTTCCTTGGGTACCCATTGCTTCCATAGATGTTTGTACCTCAAGGGAACCTCGATGTCACCCATGCTCTCATCATCATAAGAACATGAACCCCCTTTAGCAAGAAATTTTTTTATGCATTTACAAAATTTCCTTCTAATATTTTCACCTCTAGTTGATCTCCCTCTTTTGGACCTACTACATGTCTCACTTTCCTCTTCTCTTCTTGAATTTCCCTCGCTCGAGGAAGTGAGATATGAAAAATATCTATTTGGTGGTACCTATTGTGAACCAAGATCCTAGCACCTACAAAACACAACAAACACACACATTAGATGATTGAAATGAAAGTTAGAATCTAAGTTCCCCATGAAATCCATTCACAAAACTTAAATTAGAAAATGAGATGAAGAACACAATAAGAAAACAATAAAAAAAGATTGGATCCTAATTAAACAAGTAAACTCTTGATCACATGGGGGGATTGGTGCCAATTGGATGTGAAAATTGGCACTTTCCCAACTCCAATGATGCAATGTTGATTGGTGATGAAGAGTGATCCAGTTTGTTGATGATTGAAGTGTGCTCCAAGATGAAAATATGCATAACCTAGCTAAGATTGGATAAAAATGGATGAGAATTGCTATGGATTTGAGTATCATAACTTTGCTCAAATTGTGGATGATGAAATGAGGAATGAAGCCTCTTATTTATAGAATGAAAAGTTGGAGAAATTCCCAAAACGAAGCAAAGTGGGACTAATCTTCAACCAATGGCATGGTGCCACTTGTCAAGAGATGGATGGATGAGGGATGTGCACATTTTGATGAATTTAACATAAATGTATATATTTGAAATTTGAAAATGGTGAAATGACAAGGCCGATGAAGAGTCAAATGGAGTAATGGCCACTTGGCTCAATGCAAAAGGACTTGTAAGATGAAATAAATTTCTTGTTGGAAGGATCAAGTCCACTTGGATTTGAATTCAATTTTGGAGGAATATTCTCTATTATGCCATGTTGAGAGAAAATAGAGATTTAATAAATGAATTAAATCTATTTTCATGTGCAAGTGGCAAAAGCTAGAGGATGGGACATGGATTAGGATTAAATTAATCAAGGGTTAATTAATTTAATGAGGGATTAGATGATGTGACAAATTTGACTTAGATTTATTGTTTAATTTAAATCAAATATGAGAATAATATGATTTAGAGATTAATTAAATAAAGATTTTGATTTATTTAATTAAAGAGAACGATGTTAGATTAAATCAAATAAGGCTTTAATTTATTTGATTTAATAGGATGAATTTAGAGATTTAATCAAATAAAATGAACTATTTAATTAAATAGAGATAATTAGATTTGATAGATTGATTTAATTAACAAGAGAAAATGACTTAATCAAATAAATGATTTATTTAATTAAGGAAGGAAAATTGATGAATTTAATCAAATAAGGTTATTCGATAAAATGGTTAGACCGAGGCATGATTGAGGATGAAATGGTGTTTGTGATTAGGATCAGATGTGCAATGTCAATCGATACATTTTCCATGTCTACATTTTTCCTCTCTTTGAATCAACGTACTCTCTGCATTGTTTCAAAGAATAACCTATCTTGATCAAAATCCAAAAAATTTGTGATTTCAAAATTTGCTCCATTGCTTCCTTGGTGAGAGAAAACATGCCATTATATTGCCCCCTCGATAGATTAGATGAAAATTCTAATTTTTGGGTGATCTCACAAAAAAAGAGGACAAGGCACCCGACAGGTTGAGAAAGGCTCTAAGAGGTCAAAAAATGAGGTAAAGTGCAAAAAATGGTTCAAGAGGGCCTTTAGATAGGCAAAAATGAGATTGGGAATCCAAAACCCAAGAAAGACGGCCAAATAGGGCCAAAAAACTATAATTTTCAAGCTTAAGTAGGCCTTAAGGGCCACTTCCAATTCATTTTCACACTTAGCCTTAAGAGATTTTACGATTTTGAGCTCTGACACCTTGGAGAAATGGCACAACAACAACTCTCCATGCATATTTCTGATAGAGTATAGATGCATTAGAGGCTTTCTAAAAATGGACCACTGGTGAGTCAACTTGATCCAAGCTTAATTTTTTATTTACATGCTCATTTATTACATTTAAAAACTAGGTCCCTATGAGTAGCATTATATTGGCCCGTTGAAATTTCAAACAATGCTCAGTTTTTAAACTACACCATAGTTGCAAGGTCCAATGTTGTGGTGCAATTTGGAATTTAGGGTTAAATTCCAAACTCCACTACCTTTGCAAATTGCACTGCTATGGTGCTCTTTAAGACTAAGGCTTCATGCTAAACGTCGACGCTTTTGCAAACTGAATCATTGTGGTGGAGTTTTGGAGTTTTAGGGCTCTAGTGATGTAGTTTGAAGTTTTTAAATTGCACTGCCTTCATAGGCAGTGATGCTAGGGTTAGTTTTGAGATGCTGAGACAAGCCAAAATCAAGATTTTTTTTGTAATTTTTAACATGGTGACTTTCTTGATGTAGGAGGAGGAAACAGATATACTCACACAAGCATAGTTCCTAAGAGATCTTTGGCCTTTTGCGAGATTTGTCTGATTGAGAGTAGGAGCACCTAGGAGAGATGGGTCTCTGGTAAATCACCTATGCACCACCTATGTGGACGCACTTGGGAATGATGACAACACTTGCTAAGAGGTGGCATAGTGAGACCTCCTCCTTCCATCTTTCGACAAGCAAGGCCATAGTCACACTAGAGGACATGTGGCAGATCCTGAGATTGTTGATTCACTGTGAGTGGGTTATCTATGACATGGACTTTAGGAGGGAGGGTTGCTACTAGGTCTTGGATATTGACCAAATTGTGTTTTGAAAGGGTCAGATTGAGCTAGAGTGCCACAGGTCTCTTACGTAGCCCTACCACTTAGTCATTACGACCATTATATCGGGTCTTGTCACACCGAATCAATGGGGCCAATATTTCAGTCCAGGATGGGGGCTCGCTTCGAAGTGCATGGTCTAGTGATATCGAACACTTTTTGCATGGGGGATAGTTCTTTTTACATCACTTTACAAGGATCTAAATGAGGTCACTTGGATGACAAGGCACTTGTGGCAGGGATCACACTCCTGCATATC
>VDFB02332026.1:0-29538 GCA_007258455.2 Sequoia sempervirens
CCTATCTCAATACCATCACAAGCATTTCAAGAGATTGGAAAAATGATATTATCATTGAGTATACCAAAGATGCACAAGCCTCCGAGATACTAGAAGGAAGAATACCAAATGAAGAATACAAGGTATGGGATGACATTATCCTATATAAAGGAAGGGTACTTCTTGTTCCCCACTCAAAGATAAAGAACCAAATTATGAAGGAATTCCATGATAATCCTCTAGCCGGCCACCAAGGGTACTTCAAAACTTATAAACAGATTAGAGAGAAGTATTCATGGAAGGGATTAAAGAAAGATGTGCTTAAACATGTAGAGGAATGCATGACTTGTCAGCAAAACAAAGTAGAACAAAATCATCCTGCAGGTTTGCTACAACCACTACCCATTCCCAACCAAAAATGGGAAAGCATTTCAATGGATTTCATAACTAGATTGCCCAAAGTGCATGGAAAAGATAGCATTTATGTGATAGTGGATAGACTTTCTAAGTATGCCCACTTCTTCACAATCTCTTCAAAATATAAAGCGCCTCAGATAGCAAAATTATTCTTTAAGGAAGTCTTTCGACTCCATGGGATACCCAAGACAATCATCAGTGACCAAGATAGCAAATTCCTTAGTCAATTCTGGCAAGAACTTTTTTGGCTAGCAGGAACAAGTCTAACTCCAAGCACAAGTTACCATCCGCAAACAAACGGACAAACAAAGATAGTTAACAAATGGATAGAAGGTTACTTAAGGAACTATGTCACGGGGCAGCAAACCACATGGATAAAATGGCTACACATGGGCGAGTATTGTTATAACACTACCCACCACATGTCAATTGGAATGAGCCCCTTTAAGGCTCTATATGGATATGAAGCTCCTTCATTTGGAAATTTGATCATCCAAGAAAGCAATGTACCAAGTGCACAAGACTTCATACAGAAAAATATCGACCTCATGAAAACTCTCAAGGAAAATCTGCAACAAGCCCAAAACCAGCAAAAAATCTATGCCAATTGACACCGCATAGAAAGGACATTTGAAATTGGAGATCTAGTATTTCTGTGGTTACAACCATATAAACAAACATCAATCAAAAGGAGTGGGGCTGAAAAGCTCAAGCCATGCTTCTACGGTTCCTATAAAGTTATAAGAAGAGTGGGCGAGGTAGCTTACGAGATAGAGCTACCAAAGCATAGTAAGATCCATAATGCCTTCCATGTATCTAGGCTTAAGAAGGTCCTTGGGCAACAAGTCATCCCTTGCACTGACTTTCCTCCTCTAGATGATGAAGGACAACTTATCTTAGAGCTAGAATTTATCCTAGACACCAAAGAAAGGAAATTGAGGAATAGGATCATTACCGAGTCTCTAATCAAATGGAAGGGACTCCTTGAAGAAGATGCCACATGGGAAAAGGAAGAAACTATTAAGGCATTTAGAGATAAACAAATTTAGGAACGGCAAACCATAATGACCCTTGACTAGAACAAGAAATAGACTAACTATTGTATGTAATATTTTCAATGTAAGTTAATAAGTCATTTCCCTTGCACAAAGAACATCCTTTGAGGATAATATGTAATATTACATTACAATGATGTTTGCATATAAGAATTAGGATGGATATACCCAAATAGGGTATCCATAAGGCCTAGGCAGAGCCAAGACTCTCCCAAGGATCTTAAGGATGGATACACCAAAATATAGGGTATCCATAAGGCCTGTGAAGTGGAAAATCGCCAGGATTATAAGGTTGGGTACACTTAAGAGTAAGGTATCTAGAAGGCCTAGGAAGAGATGTTACAATCTTTTCCCAGGATTATAAGGCTGGATAGACTTAAAAATAAGGTATCTAGAAGGCCTAGGAAGAGATTAAGTGTAACAAAATGTTACAATCTTTTCCCAGGATTATAAGGCTGGGTACACTTAAGAATGAGGTATCCAGAAGACCTGGGAAGAGATTAAATGTAACAAGATGTTACAATCTTTTCCCAAGATAAGATAGGTATACCAGACAAGAATATCAAGAGATAAAGAACGTTAAAGAAAAGAGTTATAAGTTGCTTGAGGACAAGCAAAAACAAGAGGGGGAGATTTGTGATGTCCCCATCACACAGGAGTATCTAATCATAATATATATATATATTTAATAATATTATACATTAATAGATGTACAATGTATATATATATATATATATATATATATATATATATATATATATATTCAAATAGAGTAATCAGTATTTAATAGCATAGAACATTCTCATTTAATAATTATATATAAAAAAACATGACTAACCATGGTACTGTTAGTGACAGATCGAGCACAGCGTTGGGAAGGATCGACAAGTATCAATGTTTCTACGTGACTGAAGAGTGAGGAGATCGACGTCGGTCACAGATAACATGAGCACTTTGTCAAGCAACTGTGGAAGATACAGGAAGTGTTAGTTACACAATTATTCACAAGACTTAGTCACCAAAGACCACTAATCACATACGAAGAGATGCGTTGGTAATAAGGAAGGAAAATAATTAGAAGTCGTGACCCTTGGCATCGTATCTTGTCGCACCATATAAAAAGACATTCGTTGTAGTCGATCAAGCATCAAGCAATGAGAACAATATCTATCATTCAATATTAGGAGAAGATATCCTACAAGCAGTTCGACATCCAGTGATTAAAGAACCCAGTCTGTTACAACGGCGCTACCACAAGACTTTGCCATTTATCAGAAATATTCACAAGTAATTACAGCTGCGCACTATCCTACAGATAGTGCGCAATCATATCTCCATTAAAGAGTATCAAATACCTTGATACATTTGTATTCCTTTCACAGCAATAAACTGGAAATTCAGAGACTAATTTAATATACAATTGCACAGATCCCTGGATAACCCAGTAATAACTACCTTTGTTTATCAATACTGATCTGCTACATACTCATTCTAAAGGGAGAAACTGAGCCAATAATCTAGGAACATCACAGAAAGCAATCATATTTGCAACAGCTAATACTTATTCATAAAAGAAAATGACAGATTAAACAAATTCACCATGTAACTGTCCAAAATGGCATTCAAAAATACTTGTGTGCAGCTCTCAATTGCAGATACGCAATCAGCAAGGTCTGAAGATTTTGCAATCCACTATTCAACCAAGCCAAGTCTTTCCATAGAAAGCTCACAAGATAAATCTGAAAGCAACAATATTTGCAACAACTAATGCTTATCTATAAAATATAATTACAGTTTAAACAAATTCACCATATGACTATCCAAAAGTGGCATTCAAAAACACTTTCTTGCAGCTCTCCATTGTAGCCTTTGTCTAGACAAAAAAGCAAGGTCTGAAGATTTTGATATCCACTATTCAACCAAGCCAAATCTTTCCATAAAAAACTCGCAAAAGAAATCTGAAAGCTTTCATACAAGAAAAATACAGCTTAAACAATTTCACCATATAATTGCCAAAATTGGCATTCAAAAATAGTTGCTTACAGCTCTCCTTATTTTGTCTATTGCTTACTGAAAACTGCAAAGAATGTATTGATTCTGAATTGACAAACAATAAGCCACTATTTTTATAAAGTTTAAAGTCGAAAATTAACTTTAAAAAAAAAATCACCTACACTTAATACTTATAAATGATATAAAATGCAGATAAAAAAATTAGGGAATGCACATTAAATCGGACTTTCTTTAACACGTTTAACATGCATCCGTTGAATTCACCAATGCAAATGAACGTTGGAGGATATAAAATAGCAGATCGGCACATTCCAAAATGGCACTTAAAAGCTACACAAAAAGACTATAGTAAACAATGAGTAGACTCTAAATAAACTACAAATTCAATCATAAAAGATCTGCTCAAACTAGCTGACAGCGCTCTGTACGTTGCATGATCAGCATAATTTATCTAACAAGGTCACCATTTGGGTCACTTTCATGGTCTGTGCTAGCACCTCTAAGATAGCGAGAATGGTGTGATGGCAGTCCAGCAGGCCATTTTTTAGGTAAGGAAATATATATATATACATAGAAACTCAAATTTTGACGAGTTTAGCTGTCCACCTAACATAAAAATTTGAGTTAAGACATTCATATTGATATTAAAATTATAGTAGCACCAGTTAAAATAGAAATTTCTGATTTCATTGTTCTATCTTTTTATATGCATCACAGTATAAAAAAATACAGCACTAAATATTGATCCAAACAGATAGCACTAAAAAGATGTAGCGTTGACAGTAACCCAAGTGTTTTCTTTTCAAACATTGAAAAAATTTGACATCAGGGACCCCTAAATGTCACTCACACTGTTGAGGAATGTCTCATATGTCTCCAACCATCCCAAGGACAGCCATACATCCCATCTCTATAGACGGCATAGACCAAACATTCTCAAAAATCCCCAGAGAAAAGGAACATCCCATTGTCCAGATGACAACTATGGGGACGGGGATGTGTGTTTCACATGGGCTGATTGGCCATGATTCGTCCCTCTGTACCATAGCATTTTTCGCATTTCATATTATCATTGAAAACCCATGACTCTTAAGGAACCTATTGTCATTCTTTATTTTCCCATTATAAAAATGAATCCCCTTATTTACTCAAGGAGCCAATTTTTGTTGTGTTGAATGGGACAGCATAATCTAACGTGTAATATTTATCTAATTTGCCATTTTACATTAAACACCAATAATGAGATGCGAACTAACTGTTCATTCCTTTTTCATGTCTAGATTCAGAAAATTTGAGTAAGAAATCCTTCTCTAAATGATTTGACAACATACAAAAATATTTAGGAAGAAAGAGCTCTATAAAAGAGAAATTACAGTACGATTTAGTTGAAGTTGCATGTTTTATAACAGAGCTCTTCAATTTCTACAAGTGCAAACCAATTACACAGTGGTGTTTCAATGCCCATTATTATCAAGAATCTACCCACACTATTTCCTTGGTTCACAAGATCCCCAATTTCTTCTGCCTTTCCTTGAAAAGACATTTGGAATTTTCTCAACCTCGCACAACTTGTGTACACTGCAACACAAAGATATTGTAAATAAAGCACACACTTCATATATACTTGCAGGGCTTCCACTTGCCAAATAATCGACACCACATTATTCTTGCATTGAACAGAAGCTGACCAAATTAAGCTCCACAAGGCATAATTAGCATTGTTACACAAGATTCCCATTGATACCAAACGTGTGTTATCCAGCACGCAAGATACCAAAGAATCATCCAATTAACTCTTGAATCCACGAATGAGCCAGCCACCATCTAGGTAACTGCCAAGAAGACCCTCTAAACATGCCCTATTAGCCTACGAGGCCACTGATAGGCTAATCCAACCACAAACAACATCAGGCTAGAAAAGGGGACATTACAAGTCGGAAATAGCAAGACAGCTACCACTTCCTAACAAAGCGTATGAAGGCCTCGTTGACCAAGTGGGAAGACCGACTGTATCGACAACATCGAAAAAAAAGAGGGTGAAGGAGAGCATAGAGAAGAACTGGCCAAAACATATCAAAGTAATATGTACGCCGTATTAAAGAACTATTAGTTTCAGAAGAACCAAGAATTGGAGGAACTGAGTTGAAGACCCCTAGATGTAGGGAGTATAGAAACAATTCTAAGGGTAACTTGAGTGCAAGGAATGCTGAAGTAGGATGACTAAAGGACTCTTATGTGGCCAAGCATGCAAGTGAGGAATCGAACTGTAGATATCAAGACTGTCCAACCAAGTTCAAGGCACAAAACATGCATCAAGCAAGAAGGATGATAACTCCCCCATGAAGTCACAATGTGGAAAGGCAAAAACTCCCCAAGTTCAAAGGGAATCGATTGGAGGATCCCATACATCATTGTAAGACATGTGAAACAATATCGATAGCAAGCAATCTAGAGAATAAAAACTATTGGCTAAGAGCATTTCCAACAACCCTATGGGGCATAACAATAGACTGGTTCACAAAACTCGAGGCAAACTCTACACCATCATGGGATGCATTGAAAAGAGCATTTTATGAAAAATTTAAATTGCTTCAAGATGATAACGAGATCGTAGCAAAAATATATAACACAAAATAGGGAAAACACAAAAGCATGAGAACCTATAATTGTAGGCTCAAGGAACTTTTGGTCTATCTAGAAAATCAACCTATCGATGGACTAAAGAAGAGATGGTTCATTGAAGGATTGTTTCCTTCACCACAAAAGAAAATGAAAGTGGTGCTTTTGTTTTCTTATGCTGACACCTATAGTCAAGCTATGGACATAGAAAGCAAAGATAAAACATCCTCTCAAGGAAAGAGGACAAAAGACGATAGCATAAAAGATGGCAATGACAGTGAGTCAAAGACAGCTCAAGCCCTATGAAGAGACATGATGAGGATGATGAAAGAACTAAAAGCAGAAAAAAAAAATTACCAAAGAAAACAAGGAATTATGGTGTACCCAATGCAAAGTTGAAGGTCATACTAAGGTAAACTATCCTAAAAAGTTGTTTTGCGACATTTGTCAAGTTATGGGACATTCCATCAAGGAATGCCCATATAATCTCAAGACAAGCACACAAGTGCTCTTCACACAAGGGGAACAATCAGCCCCACCAAGAACACCACCGAAACCACAAAACAACAACACTAATGAATTCCTTGGCAGATACCACAAAAGGTGAGGAAATAACAATCAGTTTAACAATAATTGACCAAAGAGTAGAGTTAAATATGATGCCAAAGGAATACCTATGATTCAATGTCATAAATGCAACAAATGTGGACACTTCACTAGGGAATGTCAAATGGGGATACTTCACCAGGAACGTCAATGTAACCAAAACAAGATAGAGATGTTATGTAAGTGGTGTAGACCAAGTGATCATGAAGATACTGATTGTCCTAAACAAAAAGGTAGCATTAATATGCTAGATGTAAAAGAACAAGATGAGGTAGTACTAGACATCACCTAAGCACAAACAACGAAGGCCACATACCCACACCCTCATACAAACAAAGAATAGCTACAAAAAGAAAAAGCAAAAATGGAGCAAGCCATGGCAAAGGGACAAAAGACTTCCAATGAAACCATAAGTACCTCCACACAATCAAAAAAAAATATCATATGTCAGATGTTGCAAACAGCTATACCTATAAGGATAACATTCTACAAAGTATAACACAATTCAGATTTGAAATCACCAATTCAATAGGCAATGACCAAAATCAAAAGCAAGAAAATAAAAGTTCTAACATAACAATAGAACCACCATCGCAAGGAAAGCAAGTCAACGAACCAACGTTGCTAACAATAAACATAAGCAAGAAACTAGTTGTTGTGAAAATGGAGATCTTGGGGAAAACACTCACAAATATAATTATCGACAAACGATCGACAGTAAACTTACTGCATGAGGATACATGGTATCGGGAAACAAACCCTCTAGCCACCAACCTTCCAATTGGTAGGAGCGGATCAACATGGAATCAAACCGTTTGGAACGTCAATGGAATAGAAGGTAACAATTAGGACCCAACAATTTTTACTAAATTTCAATGGTTATTACTACAAAAGAAAGCATACGATGCACTGTCAAGAAGAGGATGGCTTGTAGTAGGAAAGATAGACCCTTAACTAGAAAAGGAACACACTCTCAATAGAGAACAAAGGAAAGAAGTACATCATCTACTTGGAAAACCAAGTAGTGAGTGAGGAAATTGCTTCCTTCGATTCGGAGTTGGAGGTAGGAGAAATCGAAGAAGAAGAAGAAAGAGGGTTCACATAACCTAATGATGAGGGAGGGCTCAATCTCCAACAAGTTCTCTAAATGGACTCTTTCACTGGCAATTGGAAGGCTACGAAATATTTCAACCAATGTGCAATAAGCTACAAATAGGGGAAATGGAAGAAGAAAATGATCAAACAATAATTGACCGGTTGGACATGCTTACATGGAGGAGCCAAGCATTTACATGGACTGAGGACTAATAGAACATATTCAATGAACTAAAAGTATGCCTAATTAGTTCTCTTATTCTAGCATACCCAAATTGGGACAAAGGGTTCCACGTACATGTGGATGCATCGAACTTCGCCATCAACGCAACACTGGCATAAGTGGGATCACAAGGACTGGACCATTCGATCTTCTTTGCCGATCGAACATAACTACAGCACAATCGAAAGAGAGGCACTCAGAATGGTATACTCCATGCAAAAGTTTCAGCACTACCTTCTAGAAACACCCTTTACATTTTATGTAGACCATTAGACGCTGATGTATTTCGTCAATAAACCAATCATTAAAGGAAGGGTAACTCAATGGTTGTTACTAGTGCAATAATTTGCATTCACCATTATGGTACATCCAAGGAAGAGCCATGACATAGAATATCTACTGTCGAGAATAAGATCAGGGGAACCACCAAAAGGCGTTAACGAAGACTTCCCTGATGCTCACTTGTTCCAAATAGCAGCACTACCTCCTTGGTAAAAGCAAATTGGGGAGTATATCACTCAACATCAACATTCTGAGAGACATGTCGCCAACAAAAAGAAGGAAACTAGCCTTGAAAAGCAGATCCTTAAAGCTTATAAATGGACTACTATATAAAATGGGATCCAATCACATCCTTAGACAATGTGTGATGCAAAAGGAGATAAAAGGTGTACTCGAGGAAGCACATAAAGGGCTGGCTAAAGGCAATATGGGACTGGATGCTACAACTCAAAAGGTTCTTTTAGTAGGTTTGTGGAGGCTAAAGATATACATGAACTCACAGGAAAGGGTAATCGGATGTGATACTTGCCAGACAACAAGCAAACCATTAAAAAGGGACTATATGCCATTCTCTCCATTGTAACCACAAGAACTCTTCGAACGGTGGGGATTAGACTTTATTGGCCAGCTCAAGGTCAACCAATTACACAGATGCAAATATATAGTGGTAACCACCGAGTATTTAGCCAACCAAGCAGAAGCAAGAGCACTACTAGACAACACAACACTTAGTACAACAAGGTTCATTTATGAACAAATTGTAACAAGGTACGTTATTCTGATCCAAATCACTCGCAATCGAGGAGGCCATTTTGTTAACCATGTCATTCGACTGATGACACTGAAATTTCAGATATTCCATACACTCTCAAGCCTGTACTATCCGAGGGAAAACAATCACATGGATTCAACAAACAAAGTACTTATCTTGGTCATTCATAAGTCCTGTGGCATTGAAGAAACGGATTGGGAGGAAAATTTAGCAAATGTACTAATGGCATACAGAACATACAAGGTAACTATGAGACACACACTGTTTCAACTGATGTATGCTCAAGAAGCGATATGCTTGCCCCTCACGAATGTAATTCAAATTTTCACGTCGAGCAAACTAAGTCATGCGGAATATGGAACGGAACAATAGAATAGAAATATATCATGTTTGAACACCAGAAGCTTTATTCATTATCAGAAATATCACTATGTACAATCACAGAGTATCAACAGTGCTATCAACTATGACCATCCACACATAGCTCCTTCCCGACTACAGCAAGTGACTACATATAACATTCGGCGGTAGTTAGATAACCAACCGACATGACGTTTCATAACAACATTATCATTAATCGGGACTTGATTACCCGAAAGTACATGACATGTATTATTCTTACTAACTATAGTTTTATTAGCAATTGGTCGACTACGGCCGACTACAACAAAAGTAAAGATATACTACTTACATCATCCCCCCCTAAAAAGAAGTCGTCTTCCAGACAACATAACAACCCAAGGGAATGAATGACCAAATATACAGAATTAGTGAGGGGGAAGTGAGGAAGTCCCTGGATGTACAAACGATGCTGGAGTAGTTGAGGAATGCTCTGCCCGCAGTCGCCTCACTTCATTTGTACGTGTGCGGAGCTAGCGATCAGCAAATATCTCCCTCTCCCTAGCGGCCTTCACCATACGAGGGAAACTCAAACTGCGTTGCCTTTCAATCAAGGCACGTCTGCGAGTATAGTACCTGTATGTATCAAATTCCTCTGGCTGCATGTGATGGCTAAACCCTCAGGATGGCAGGATTTAGCTCTAATACCACTGTAGAAACCCTAGTTTCCCTCTGTTACTGATTCTTACTGAGTTTTGAGTTTTTCTGAAGGTTTTTGGTTTTTTTGCAATTTTTGTGTTTTGATGCAATAAATGAAAGGTATGGCTTTGCTAGAAAATAATAATAAATTCTATAAAAATGCTAGATCTTCAATATGTGTAGAAAATACAAGCTAGAATGAAGGCGTTTCTTTATTTTGCTCAACTGAAACAATACAATAAGATTTTGAAGCATGCAATAAAGAACAACAATTTTTTATTGAGAAAACCTGGTATTTCTGCCACAGCTGAAGGTACAGATTTGTACGGCTGAGATCATCAATGCCTTTCTCCTTCTGAATAGTGGTTGCAAATGACTCCAGCTTGGTAGGCGTTCCCTTTGATGAAGGTTTAAGACTAATATAATAGGCGTTTCCCTCAAGAAGAAGAAACACGTCTTTATGTGCTGGTACGGCCTGACAGGAAAGTACGGCCTGTCAGAAACAGCTTTGAAGTTTGTACGGCCTCCTCAAAAATCACTATCCAAGTCTCTGTGTATAGGCGCCTTGATGAATAAATAATATCTGAAAGCAAACACTGAATAAACTCTGGAAATGATGAATCTTCTGAAGCTCTGTGATTTCCTCTGTGTGAGAAAACCTCTGCTAGCAATAGTTCAAGTGATATTTCACACCCTCTGAATTGCTTTCCGCTGGAGATGGCTCGTTCCCCAAGGAATTCGAGTTCAAACCCTAAGGTTCTGTGCTCAGATCAATTTGATTAGTTTCTCAAAATCCAATAATCACATAATGGCTCGAAACCCAAGGCAAATCCACTATTATGCTGAAAAGTGCGATTTCCTTAAGAATAGGGTTTTAATAAAATATTCACATTTTAATCTTTTAATTTCTCCATAGTCACAGCTGAATATTTTAATATAAATCAAATGTCAATTTTGGCCCCTTCAATGATGGCGCACCCCTCAATGAGAAATCACTTAAGTTATAAATTAATATTATAACTTTATATTATAATCATTAAATAATTAATATTTAATTAATGCAATTAAATATTAATATCTTCCTCGATACTCATCCGATGACTGATCCGTCTGATGCTGACGAACTCTGAAGTGATTCCGAATACTGCCAAAGCCATACTGCTAAAAATAGCAGGGGTCCCACTCTGCCTGCCAGGAACTGCTAAAAATAGCAATTCTGCAAAAGTCTCCGATTGAGCCAAAACGAAAGACTACTGATCAATCTCTGCTAACTGAAGCTGAGCCAAGCTCCGAAGTGACCCTCTATCCAGTCTATCAGCCTACGAGGGTCGTGTGATAGGCCAATCCTGTACTCCGAGAGATGTCACTGAGAAGGGGACATGACATACTATTTGGCCTGGGTTTGAATTTTGGTTAAGTCTGGAGTGTTTCCAGTGAACTAGCGTTTTACGTCTTCAAACTGCTATGAGGTCAAATTGAATTGGGTAGTCAACTTTTGAGCTCAGCACTGCTGTTGGAAGGCTTCCAGCAAGTTTCCCCTGAATTTTCACTGAATTCTGCTAACTTTCTATTTTTAGTAAGTGTCAGTTTAGGGTTTGATTTTCTCAGGATTTTCACATTTTGGCAACTGCATTACATTCTGAGCACTTTGAGTTCATCACTGGCAAAATTTGAGCAAAAACGAGCGACTTGCTATTTTTAGCAGTTCGGCTTTGGAGGCAGATTTCATGGTTTACAGGTTGAATTTTCGGATGCATGTCCGGAGATCTTTTGTGGGTTTTTCGAGACCTTTGCGGTGATGTGACATGCAAAGCAGGACGACAACTTTCAGCGCTCATCCTTCGGAGGCCAATATTAGGGTTTGCATGTGGATTTTCTCAGCGCATGTCGGCATATTCTTTATGGGTTTTTCAAGAGCTTCACAACGATGTAACATGCAAGTGGAACTGGTCACTTTTCAGAAACTTGCTATTTTTAGTCAGTGCTTGCATGTAATGATTTTTCTGGGTTTTTCAAGACCCCTCAGGCAGTGTGACATGCAAGATCATCTGATAACCGGTCGGTCACTTTTTTAGTCACTTTCTATTTTTAGCAGGTACCACTCTAGCAGTTGTCTGACACTTCAGAATTGCGAACTGATCAACATGCAACAGAAACGAGGTCAAACAGAGCTCATTTGAGGAACATGCAGGAAAATTAGGGTTTCGAGCTTCAAGACTAAAAATGAGGAATCAAACGTCAAAATGCCCAAAACTGGAGTATCCACCATGATCAGTATCCTTCAGGGAGTCTGCTGTCAAAATTTCAAGACAATCAGAGCACTTACCATTTTTAGTAAGGCGTTCCTGACATAGGCTATAAATAGAAAGTCAATCTCAGGCGCAGCACAAACAGGCAAGTTTACCAACGACGATCACAGCATTCAAATTTCAACTCGAACGGAGCTAGGGAAATCTCAAAATCAAGCAACTGCTATAAATAGTAAGTCACTTCAAAGCATGCCAAGAATAGTAGGTCATCACGAAATCTCAGTGTGAACAGGTCAAACACGCGATGAGGACCCCCCTTGGCACGAATTTCAAGACAAACGAAGTTGCAGAGAATTGAAAATCAAACACTTACTATTTTAAGTAGGCTGGTGCAGGGGATTAGGGTGTCCTAAAATCAAGGGCGGAACAGGATAGTCGAGTAGAAGCAGCATCCGGCCACGGTCGTTACCCTTCGGGCACTTAGTACATGAAATTTGAAGACTTCATGAATAGTTGCTATTTTTAGCAGGTTGCTAAAAATAGCAGGTGTAGACAGGCATCAGGCCCCAACAGCACGATCACACCACGAAGTTCAAAACAAGGCGAAAATCAAGCTTTTTGGAGTCAAAGCCAGTTGAAAGCACGAAATTCAAGGAACTTTCTAAAAATAGAAAGCCAGGGCAAATTAGGGTTAACAGGAGAAAATCACCCTAAATTTGACAAAGGGCACGTAGCACATCAAGTTTGATAATTTTTCAAATCCGGCATCAAAACTTGCTTTAAAAGGCTAAAGGTGGATAAAAAATTCTTCTAAGGCAAAAATGAAGACTCACAGGTCAAACCTGGAGTTGACCTCTCCATGGGCGCCTAGGAACTTGAAGAATAAAATTTTATCAAAAATGAAAGCTCTACATGTGATTTGCGCCCAAGGATGTTGGAGTGAAAATTTTTCCTAAGGCATGAAAACTGGAAGTTGGCATGGGGAAATGCGCCCTTGAGGCCAAAGATGGGTGGAAAATATTCTAAGTCCTCGAAATTTGAAGTCCAGTTGGTGAAATGTGCCCTTGAAGGGAGATGAAGTTTAAAAATTTTCTAAGGCATCAAAATTAAAAGCTCACCCATTGATTTGCGCCCTTGAGGAGAAAGTTGAGTGTTTTAAAATTTTCTAAGTCATAAAACTCAAAGCACCCCCTCTCATATGCGCCCTTGAGGTTCAAGACTTGGAATTTGACTAAGTGCACAAATTGGAAGCTTCATAGGTCAAATGCGCCCCACTTTGAAGGGAGAACTTAAAATTTGCCTAAGTCATAAATTGGAAGCTGAACATGAGAAATGCGTCCAAGTGATGAAATTGGAAGCAGGGTACCTCACAGGCGCCTAGGAGCTTGAAGAATAAAATTTTATCAAAATTGAAAGTTCCATGGGTCAAATGCGCTCCACTTTGAAAGAACTTCCAAATCTTCTAAGTGTTGAATATTGAAAGTATCCACTCCAATGTGCGCCTTGAGGGTGTTGGAAGAGTTGAAATTTTTTCTAAGTTATAAAACTAAGAGCTCCCCCTGTGATTTATGCCTGGCTTGGAAGAGGTTGGAAATATATTCTAAGTCTTTTAAATTTGAAAGTCAACCTCCTATATGCGCCTAGATTTGCCTGTGGGGCCTTGAAGAACGCCAAGTGCCAACACTTGATGTAGAAGACCTCATTTGCGCCCTTGGAGGACAAGATTAGTAGAAAAGTTTCTAAGGCATTTTAAATTTGAAGCTCGACCTATCAAATGCGCCCCTGAAGTTAAGAGAGAAGACTTCAAAATTTGACTAAGGCGTGGAATTGAAAGCCCAAGCTATAATACGTGCCCAGCTTTGAGAAGACTCCAAAATATTCTAAGTATGAGAACTGGAAGGAGACCCCTCCATGTGCGCCCAAGCAGAGAGATGATGGCATGAAAGTTTCTAAGTAATGGAAATTGGAATCACAACACCCCATATGCGCCCAACATGGACAGCACTCCAAAAATGCATAAGGCAAAGAAAATGAAGCAACATTGTGGTAAATGCGCCCACCAGAGACAAGGAATCTTGAAAAATGTGTAAGTCAAGGAAAATGAAAACACAAAGGCCTAAATGCGCCCTTGAAAAGGATGACACAAAATTTGTCTAAGGCACAAACTCGAAGCACTAGGGGTAAAATGTGCCCTTAGCACAATGAAGACACTAAATGATAAATGGGCCCTTAAGGGGATTGAAATTCTTCTAAGGCGTGAGACACAGGCTCAGGGGTAGATTTGCGCCCAGAGTCAAGAGCTTGAAAATTGCTAAGTGTTCAACATTGAACTCCACCCCTCCAACCACGCCTTGATTAGCAAGGTGACTAGAAAGTATCCCAAGGCGTGGGATTTGAAGAAATCCCCCCCTAAGTCATCAAAGTTGGAAGTACACCTTCCATATGCGCCTAAGTTGAGAAGAAAGAATCAAAACTAAAAGCACATAGTGCCATTTGCGCCCAAGTCAAAGAAAAGCTTGAGAAATTTTTCTAAGTGCTAAAATGTTGAAGTTGAAGGCTCATGGGTGTAAATGCGCCCACTTTTGAAGGAAGAGGTTGGGTTTTAAATTTTAGTGAGGCGTTTGAATTTGGACTATAGCAATTGAATGAGATTGATCAACTCATGTGCAAAGATATGAAGATGTCTAAGGCAAATTTTAAAATAAAGCTTAAAGTATTAAATACGCCTAAACTTGGGCTAACATTCAAAAAAATTTCTAAGGCGTAGCAAAGTTGAAGTTGGAGATTTGGCTAACTCGTTTTAAAATGAAAGCTCGACGAAATCAAAATGTGAAGATGAAAATTAGAAGGCGTTGAAAGTGATAAAATTTCTCTAGGCAATTAATTTCGAAATTTGCCTAAGTCAGAGAAATAAATTAAATTAATTTAATTATTTTCCTAATTTAAATTAAAAAGTTCCCCTTTAATTTGGACCCATGAAATTTTAAAATTCGGACGATTTTAATCGCGGGGAATTCATTTCTGAGTTATTACGGACGGAAAATAAATTGTGCCTAGCCATTTTAAAGTGTTGACATTGATTTTTCATGGATGCTGGTGAAATAAATTAAATGGCATTTAAATTAAATTTTATATTTTAAATATGCCATTTTAAAACAGTGAGATTATTTTGATTTTTTTTTCGAAATCACTGGAGGTAACTGGCAGTCGGGAGGGAAGTTTTAAATTCAAATTGAGGAAAGAATCTCCCAGAATAGCAAATTGCTATGACGACTATAAGATGACTGGAATATTCTTTTTTAAATTTAGAAAATGTCTAAGTCATGATGAAGAGAATTAATGGCATTTGCTAAATTGAGCACCAGCTTTTGGTTATAAAAACTTCTTGGATTTTCATTTTCATTTCACAAGATTCGGAGTTGAGATTTATGCTGAAGTGCTGAAGGTTTTCGTTGTGAGGCTGATTTATTTCTTTGAGAGCTGAAAGTTGAAGAAGTCGATTTATTTCTCTAAAGTCGAAGTTGCTTGGAGTTGTTGGAGATTGATTTTCGAAGTTGCTGAAACTCAAAGTTGCTGCGTTTTAAAAATTTTCTAAAGTTGCAAAGTTGTTGAGACTCGAAGTAAAATCTGAAGTATAAGCTGCCGAAGTTGAGAAATTTATTTCTCCAAGTTGCTGAGAAGAGGTGATGTTTAAATTTTTGTTTTTCGAAGTTGCTAAAGCTTGAGGTATTTTCCGAAGTTGATTTCTTCCGAAAATTTGGATTTATTGTGGCTGCAAATTGATGAAGTTCGGAGTTTTAATTTTCGGAGTTTAAATCTATCGAGGTTTGAAGTTGGAGCTTGACTGCTGGAGATATTAATTTTATTTTCGCAGCCAACTTCATTCGCCAACCATCTCGTGAAGTTTTTATTGTTTTTTAAAAGTTTGTAGTCTAATGTTTGCTTCTCGTTTTGCAGATGGCTGAGGGATGAAGAGTTGATGTTGCTGGAACGAGCAAAGCTGGAGCTAAGGTTGGAAACAATGAAGTTGTCAAAGAAAACGCCTCCAGGCAGGCGATCATCAAGAGCTTGAAGAAATCTTTTGTTCCGGAGTCTAAGATCATGTCTAAGTTCGGGAATTTGATGGACACCAACCTCGGGTCTTTCAACCTTGAGGCCTTCATGCGAAGGATATATGGGCAAGGTGGAAATCCTCTGACGGAAGTATCGCACAACATTGTGAAGAGCGGATTATATGCAGCAGCCGGGTTCCAACCAGCAATTTGATGTCCAGAGCTGATTTTGGAGTGCGCAAACTTCTACAATTCGAACCATCGGACGATTGTTTCTCCGGATGGCACATTGTTGGCTAACCTCGCACCTGATGCAATTGGCGAGGCATTCGGGATCCTGGCTACAGACAAGATGTTATACAAATCCAAGGAAAAGGCTGATAAGATGTATGCCACATCTTTCAAGAAATGCATGAAGAGAATCAACATCACCTGGATGAGAAGGCCAAAGCCTCCTGGCACCAGGCTGCCGAAACAAATAATTTCAGAAGAGCTGAAGCAGGAATACTGTGATATCATCATGCTGCTCAGTTGAGTTAATGGCAGCCCCCAGTCCTATGTGTTCGAACCATGGATGTTCTTTTACATCAGCGTGGTGCTTGAGGGAAAGGTGGAAGTGAATTGGGCTCAAATGATCAGTGATAACATCAATGAACAATTTGAAAATCTGAGGAGAACAAGGACGTTCTACATGAGCTCGTATGTTATCTACATGCTAGCTCGGATGACAAAATACAAGGGATTGGCATACCAAGAACCGATCGGGTGTGGTTTTAATCAGTTCAAGATTCACGAATCTTGTAGGCAGTTGCATCTCGCAAGCACAACTGACTTCAAGAGGGTAAATGACGCCTTCACAATGTACATCACGAGGACCCTTCAGCGGAGATTGCAACAAAGGATATCTGAAGAGGCACAAATGTTGATAGAAGAGTATGGGTTTTGGTTCGTCCAATTCCCGAAGTTCACCTATTTGAGGCTGCCGGGGTACAGTTCATACGTCTACCGATTACCGAGGTACCCCACGAATAGAATGATAATGCTTGAGTTGTCTAGGCAACTGGTGGCCTACGACAAAATTATAAGAAGGAAGAAGGGAGGTTTGCACTTTACCATTGTTTTGGGGAACTCGCTAGAAGAGTGTCCTTTGCAGGCAGCCAAGGAGGCCAAAGAAGAGTTGCGGTTCTATCAGTTAACTCTCCATACCAGCCGGCAGGATTTTGATCCTCGAGGGAAGATTGGAACAGTGCAGGGTGAGGAGTATAGACATAGGGCTCACTTGGAGGATTTTTGGGCGAACGCTGGAGACGAAGCTGAGATTAGAAAAAGACTGTTCTCCAGGTTGCCTCTTAAATTAATCAGAGAATGTGAAGTGGTCCAAGTGCCGGATCAAGTTGAAGAAGATGCCAGGCTTATTCATCCAGATTATGAATCGATAAAGAACACGCCAATCCCACCACCAGATTGGGTTGAGCCGGAGATTACGGACTTAGACACTTTGTCTATTCCCGTCTTGACTTTTACAAGGACTTGGGTAGAGGAGTGCGTTCACAGATTGAGGAGAAGATCAGTTGCCCTCTCATACAATCTCATGGGTGATCGAAGGCCACTAGTGGTAGCAAGGAAAAAGAAGCAGATTGCCCAAGCTTTGGAGCCGCAACAGCAAGAAGAGCCTATTTAGCCGAAACCTCAGGGATTGAGAGATACATCATCTACTTAGTTGTTGGCACATTCCTCCAGTGTGCGCGAAGTCTTGATGTTTGCGGATTAGAGGGTTCGAGTGAATGAAGAGCCAGAGGTTGGAGAAGTTAACCAACCAATGCCGAGAGAGCTGGATAGTCAGAGTGCTAATGCTCCTGAAGGTGCCAATCAGCCAGATGAAGGAGAGGAGACGGATACAGATATCCACTTTGATCATGCGCTTGGGACAGCTCTCGAAGAGGAGGACGTTATAGAGTCAAGGGTTGGAGCTCATGAGGAGAGTAATAAACATATGGAGATAGATGAGCCTCAACTAAATATCGCTCGGGAGGAGGTTCATGCAGTGGAGGCAATTGAAGAGCGGCCCCTTATTGTTTACAACACTCAGCATAATTGGCTCTCGCGTGCAATAAGGAGGGATCAGGATGATGATGCTGACCTGGCAATTGAAATGGAGGAACTTCTAAACAGAACAAGCAGGTCACCGAAAAGGAAGAGGGCAAGGAAGTATTCGAAAATGGAGACTAATGAGGCCGGTTCGCACACCCTCCATATTGCCGTTCCAAGGGAGGATCATGACTTAAGTGAGGCAATGCCAGAGAATTACATTGTCACCACAATTGAATTGGGACGTCCTTCTGGAGTGCAAGTGGTTGAAGAAGCTGAAAATTCCTTTCACGCTTTGAAGGATAGATTGGTACGAAAGGAACAAAAATATAAAAGGTTGAAGAAGGAGCACAAGGCATTGGTCGGATATGTGCAACATCTAGCACGTCCAGGTACTCAAGAGAACCCAGCGGTAGAGCTTCCACCTGAGCTGCCACGAGAACCAATCAGTGGGCTTGAGGAAATGAAGAGAGCTATACGAGAGGGAGATAAATGGATAAGCGGCGTTCGCACTGAGGCAGAGAAATTTATGGCCGATCTTATCTCCTCTTTTCAGAGTGCATCTGGTATCCTTTCACCCTTGGATGGTGTCGAGCAAGCTTGGGGTGACACTCACATTTTCCAGGATAAAACCATTCCTCGCCTTGCTGTTTTGATGTGTGTGCCCACGCAAACTTTGATAAATGAAGGAGTGATTCAGGCTGGGGATAGATATGATTTTCTTGGGTGGCATTCAGCGACATTCACCGGAAAGAGCTTCTTCGACATGGCAGCTGTGGAGTCTTCTAAAATCAAGAATGCAATGAAGAATATTCTGGAGGGCATCCTCAATACATTGGATTCATTGTTTGCCAAGAGGCTTGCTCCTAAGGAGGTAGAGTTGGACGGATTGAAGGCAAGGTTGCAACATTTCTTCTCTGAGATGAAGATGTTCTCTCAACTTGACTTTGAGAACATCTCTACATTCTTAGCGATTATTCAAAGCACATAGGAGTCTATTGAGGCTTGGGGAAGGTCTTGCGAGCGACAGGAGCGGATGGTGTCTATCCTTGAATATTAGCTCAATCTTACTCCGGCAATTTCTGAGGAGGAAGTTGATGAGGTGCTGGCTCGGTTCGTAGCTTACGCGGTCAGAGAGAAGAGCAAGGGAATCCGAATCATGGACGAGAATCTTCTGGAGGGATAGTGGGCATTAATTGCCCATAATGGTCAAGGAGGAATCTGCTATTTTGAGATCATTAATGACGCCACTCCACCTTCTGGCGGTTTTTAGGGTAGAATCTTGTCTAGGGTTTGTGAGGCTCGATCTGAGCCATCCATTGTAATTTGATCTGGACCGTTCGTTGAGATTGGCCAGCTATATAAAGGGGAGTCCCCTCATTTGTACAAAAGTAGTTAGCAATTAGTGAGATATCAGAGCATAATAGAGAGTAGACATTTTCAGAGTTAGAATAGTTTTCATTGCATTGTTTGAAGGAGAAGGGGAATTCTCCCTTTGAGAATTTTGTAAGAGATTGTCACGAAAGCTAATCATAATAAAAGCATTTCATTGATGGTGAATTCAACTTTTGTTGTGAGTAGTTTGTGAGGTTTCTTCTTCTTTCAACTTCAAGTAGGACTTAATTTTCATGCAAATAGTTAGTTATGGGTGTTTATGTTTGATGTAAGTGAGCTTATTTAGTCCATACCACTAACAATCTTACTGATGGTAAGCTTGTCCTGCGTGGTCAACTGGAACACTTTATGTTTAACTTCGGTCAGGATTCAAGTGTAACTATGCATCGTTGTGATGGTACTTGCATTGTTGAATTGTGACTTGAATATCCTTTTTCTCCTTTGAAGATTGCACTAACTTTGTCGAAGCTGTCCAGCAGGAGGCTAGACAACGTTTGGTCGAAGTTCATTGAAATTAAGCTTAACACCCCTTGCATTTAGGTTAGAGTTTAGATCTTTTAAACCTTGCATCCATTTTAATTCCACACACTTTTGGGTTAGCTTTAGGAAACTCGCACTTCAAGGCTAAATCATTAACACGAAAACCCCTCCCTTCAAAGCATAAATCTGTTGTTTACTGCAAGTATTCTGAACAATTGTGTAAGTCCCCTTGTGAAAATAGCAATTCACATCAAACCAATTGAGGGTATTCTAAGTATTTTGGAACCTTGGAGTTGAACGTGCGAACTTTCTTGCAATCTTAGCGCACGGAATACTTTGATCAAGAGAGAACGGAGTAGCCTTTAGACTATTTTGTTCTGCTGATTGGTGCGGTCATAAAAATCACATCAACATGTAGCAAATCACTGTTCACGCCACTGTAGCAACTAACAAAAATTCTGATCTGCAAGTAATAATCTTCAAAACCCTTGTGAAACTTCACCAATTTGCACAAATGAAAGGACCGAATTGTCCTCTCCTCAATTTGCAACCCTTCAAGAGATTTTTCACTCCCTTAGTTATGCTATCAATAGGAAGTTTTCGTTTCCTATGATCAAAGAAGAAAACTGCGAAAGCCCTGGGCTCCCCAATAAAAATTAACCAAAATAATATTCATCAACTGGATGCTGAGAATGAGCCCTTGCCTCTCTTTTTATTCTTTCCTTAAGAGAGCTCAAACACCTTCCTGGCCAATGTGGGATAAAAGATTTATTCCCACATTAAATTATTCACTTAATGCACTTTATTATATTAAAGTGACTTTATTATTATAAAGTGACTTTATTATTATAAAGTTACTTTATAACTTTATAATAATAGTAAAATATTAAATAAATCACTTAAGTCACTTAAACTTTAATATCTCTTGATGTACTTGTCTAATTGCTAAGCCGTCTGAGCCAGGAGTTGACTCTATCTGTTCTCCATGTGATTGGATCCCTATCTAAAAATAGAAACCCTGAATAGTGACTTACTATAAATAGTAAGTACGTGAAATTGAGTCTAGAAACCGCTGCAAAGGCCCAATCAAGGTCGACACTGTCAATATGCTTTGCTCGGGTGTCTTTCTATTAATAGGAACCCTGACTCTCCCAAAATAGTAACTCACTATAAATAATAAGTGTGCCAATCTGAGTCAAATAACCTGTGCAAAGGCCAAAACCTGAATCCAGCTGAAGAGTAATGTCTCTAAATCACCGGTAACTGCCACAGAAGACCCTCTATCCATAACTGTTAGCCTACGAGGGTCAAATGATAGGCTAATCCTTACGAACTCTGATGCTCGCAAAATGGGGACATTACAGCCGACCCAAGATGAAAAGTCGCCTTGGTTCTTGAAGGAGGCTGACCCTTGTGAAGAGTTGCCTTGCTTGTGAAGAGGCACCTTACCTTGTATATATGAAAGGAGATGCTCATTCATTTGATCATTGATTTTATTGAAAAGAGACATTCGCACTTATCAAGGAGTTCGTGCATCCACAAAAGATCATATTATTGCATAAAGCAGATCGACATTAAGGAGAGATCATATAACTGTGTATTTGCATCTATGTGAGGTGCGATTATTAATTGCATTATATTGGCCTTGTGTGTGGCCAAGATTGTGAGCAGATTTCTGCTCCTTTAAATTCAATAAATAAGAGATATTTTGGCTGGGTTTTTCTCCCTCAAGGAGGATTTTCCCAAGATAAATTCTATGTTCTTTGTTCACTGTGTTGCATTTTTTCTGATTGCTTACATTTTTGATCCTAAAACTAACACCATCAACTCATAGGCAAATGCATTCCTTGAGTACTCAACCAAGAGATGAGCTTTCCAATCTGTTGAAATCTTGAACAAGGAACATATGGTGGGCTTCTTGGATAGAGCATCGGGAACTATGTTCTTCCCCTTCATATACTCTATATCGAAGTCATACACTTGTATCTTACTGACCCATTTTTGTTGATGTTCATTTAGGTACTTTTGTTCTAGGAAGTACTTCAAACCATAGCAGCAAAAATCTTTTGGGGAAAAAATCAACAAACCAAAAGTATAATATTTTTTGAAAAACTTGGGAAAAAGTCTGGAAAAAATCGGATTTAAAAAAAAGGTTAAAAATTGTAGAACAAGAGATAAAAATTATTTTTTTAAAAATTGAAAGGCATTTCCATAGCATAGAGATATAGAGAGCAAATAAAATAAAAAGTTTAACTAATGAATTGTAAGAAATAGATTTTTGTAGTTTATATTCATATCGTTGATTACATTGCATTACACATTTGTCAAACTCAAAGCATTACTTCACATTGAATAACTAGTAACTAGATGCTGATAGGTGACAAATTTTCAATTACAATATAGTTTTTACAAAGTCAACCTAAGCAGTTATGCAATAACTTCACATTGCATAACTAATAACTAGGAGCAGCTGCCAATTGCATTTGCTTGTCATGGCATTCTATGAGACCACATTTTTTTGAGGCATTTTTTCAAACAGTTCATTGCCTTGTTGCTATGGCTAAAAGCCTAAAACAAGTGCTTTCAAACAAGCTATGGATGCTTGGAAAAAATCTATCAAAAGCATAATAGTAAGCAATGGGATAGACAAGGCAGTGAACTCTTTGAAAAATGCTTCAAAGAAACGAGGTCTCATTTCTTTGAGGCATTTTTTCAAAGTGTTCACTACCTTGTCTTTGCTAACACATTTTTCATACATGTCTATCAAAGCATTTATCAAACAGTTCATTGCCTTGCTGATATGGCAAAAAGCCTAAAACAGGTGCTTTCGAACAAGCTATAGATGCTTGGAAAAAATCTATCAAAGCATAATAGTAAGCAATAGCATAGACAAGGCAATGAACTGTTTGAAAAAAATGCCTCAAAGAAATGTGGTCTCATGGTGATGGAATTCCATGAAAAGCAAATTGCTATGGATTGTCATGGCATTCCATCACCATGAGACCATATTTCTTTGAGGCATTTTTTCTATCAGTTCATTGCCTTGTCTATGCTACCACCATTTTCATACATTTTTACGAAAGCATTTTATCAAACAGTTCACATTCTTGTTGCTATGGCTAAAAGCCTAAAACAGGTGCTTCCAAACAAGCTATGGATGCTTGGAAAAAATCTATCAAAGCATAATAATAAGTAATAGCATAGACAAGGCAGTGAACTAATCGAAAAAATGCCTCAAAGAAATGTGGTCTCAATGGTGATCGAATGCCATGACAATCCATAGCAATTTGCTTGTCATGGCATTTGTCATGCCATTCCATCACCCATGAGATCACATTTCTTTGAGGCATTTTTTCAAACAGTTCACTGCCTTGTCTATGCTACCACATTTTTCATACATGTCTACCAAAGCATTTTATTAAACAATTCACTGCCTTGCTGCTATGGCTAAAAGCCTAAAACAATTACTTTCGAACAAGCTATAGATGCTTGGAAAAAATCTATCAAAGCATAATAGTAAGCAACAAGCTATGGTCTCATGTTTTTTTTTTTCACGCAAAAATCAGCATGATTTTATTCACAAGTTTTTGCAGGCTATAAATGCATTTTTTTGGCAATTTTTGAACTAATTCATTGTGTTGCAGCAGTGTTTATTTATGATCAGACCTGATATTATAGTTGATTACATCATTTTCTTATCATTGTCATATTGTAATGCATTTCCTAACTTTTTTGTAAAACTTCAGATGGTAATATCATGGAAGGGTTATCATTTGCATGCATTTTATGTTGTAGGATTGGTTGGTTTACCGCCAATTATTATAGCATTATCATACAGCCGACATTGAACAAACTAGCGTTATTGACCATTTTGGTCTGAGTCAAGCTTAGACATTTTGCAAGTGGCTTGCATTGCATTCATGCAGTCCGTCGAAGAGGTGTTGATTAGGCTGGCTCTGCCACTTGCGTATTTTGGTTGGCTTGCTGCCTTTCATCTTCTTGCATGCATCTTAGATAGTGTGTGGTTGAAGCACTGTATGCTCTCACCTTGCCCACTGCGGGATTTGGGTGATCAAAAAGTGTGGAGGCATTGCATATGCACTTCTATATTGCAAAAAAAGAAATTAAAAAAAGGTACGATGGGTTGTTACATGGTATTTGGGCTTTCATTTCATCCAAAGTAAAATATATCTTTGGTGGATCAGTCATTATGAGAAAGTGAACATTTTCCTTTGCATGGAAATGTGGGTGGCATTCTGTGCTCTTTTCATCGAATTGCAGGCAATTTCTCAGATCAGAGCCGTTTGCTTTAGGCTGTTCAGATGCAGCTTTGTTTTTGTATGATTGTTTTCAATGGAGGAGGCCATGGCCTTCTTTTTTGACTTTATGTGGTGAATCAAAAGATCTGAATGTTGGGGTTCCACAGGAAAAAGGCATTGACATGAAAGGAAATAAGGCTGATAGTTGTTACAGGGAGCATGAGAACCTCCAAAGAGTGACAATAGTGTTGTTTTATGTTGGGTTTTAGTTATACAGTATCTTTTCCTTACTATGTTGATGCTTGCCTTATAATGTCATGACATAAGTTCTCAGGTGTAGGACCATAATAGATGTAGACTACACATTCCATCTCTAAAGGTTTTGTAGTGTCTTCATAGATTTTTGTTTATTTGACAAGGGACAACAACAACATTCATATACAGCCTTACAAACAATATAATCCATAAAAACAGATAGAGATAATCATAATAGCCCATGTGGTGTTGATATGAGAAGACTACATCCATTGTTGTTCAGAGAAAATTACTTATTGGGCTTTGCATAATATATCTGTCAACACCTAGGAGTTATGTGCAGAATGAAATCTTATCCATTTTACAAATGCCTATTAAGATAAAATCTAATCAGTTCATTGAAGCATGAAATCTGACAGCTTTGACATGTGCAGAACCAGGAAGATTGATGGCAAAATATTATCTAAGTTTTGACACCATGAAAGAAATCATGCAGACACCCCAAAAGTGTAGCATTGAGGATTTGATCCATATCGTTGGTCGGTCTGGGGAGCTTAATTGTATGTATTTTTATTATTTGAACTTTGCTTAGATCTATGAGACTATTTATTGAGCACATTTGAATTTTCAGTATCTACAAAAATTGACTCCTTCATTGTATAAAAATTAGGGGTACAATTGAGACGCAGTGAAAAAAAGCTTCTTAATGACATCAATTGTGATAAAACTGGACGTTTGCGTTTCCACATTCTTGACACTAGTGGAAAGATTAAGAAGCGAATTCAAACAAGAGAGGACAAAATATTTGTCTTAGCAAATGATTGTTTGACTGGGGATTCTGCAGTGCATGAACTAACCCTGACTCAGGTTTTTCCTTTTAAAACTTGTCTTTCATTTTATTATTTTCCTTTTACATGAGTGGCTAACAATTAATGTTTACAGGATACAAATGCAATATGCTCCAATGGAAGCAGAATTGCTCGTTGCATGAGAGAGTGCTTCATATTTCAGAAGAGGTACAAGGAGTCAAAAAATGCAATGGTTCTAGCAAAATGTCTGCACCAAAGACTTTGGGATGACAGTCCATACCAACTGAAGCAGCTTGTTGGAGTTGGCATGGTGACTGCAAAGGTAATCCAAATGTTATACAAGATTTTAATTTTCCAAATTTACAAACAGTAGTTTTGTAAGACGTTAGGAAATGATTGTAAGTTGCTAAATAAGAACCCGAGATTACTTATTAGTTCCTGTTCCTTAGTTCTTCTTTAGCGTATTTTAATGAATTATTCCTGTTAATGATAGGCACTGCACTTATCTGGAATTAACTCATTTGAGGATCTGGAAAAGGCTGATCCACGGAGGCTAGAAATAATAACAAATCGTAAATACCCATTTGGAAACCATATTAAGGAGTCCCTGTTGTCTTTGCCACCCAAAATTGATATTAAAATTGATGAAATAGACTTTAGAAGGCAAGGAAAGCTCAAGCTGATGGTTACGTTGACCCGTCTTTCGACACCAGGTTCACCAAATAAAAGACATTTTGCTGATCTGGTATGGAAATTCTTTCTTCCACTCAACTAACTGTGATATGAACCAATGACGTTTACAAAAGAGGTGTTAGGCATTGTCACATTAGAGAATCTGATAAGATTCACAATAATATTCACTGATTCCACATCCGAGTTTTAGTTAGCTTTTTGCTTTCCTTATTTCTTTCTAGATTAAAGCTTATTCAGTATCTGAAGCCTCTCTTCCATCAGGCTTGAGATTTTCTATGAATTATTCTCTCCAAAGTAGTTCTATGTGTTGAGCATATGCTTCTTCAATCAAGCTTTGGCACAACTGACATTTTTTAGTCATTATGTAGCTTGTTGGAAGTGAAGAGGATAACTTAATTCTATTCCATGAGAAAATCAGGTAAAGTTCTTAATCCTTTCCATATGGAGGGTGGCATTTCAATAATTTTTGAATTGTGTCCAGTTTGTGTATAAACATAGTGTATTATTGCCTTATCTTTGCAATTTTCTGATGATGTGTTTCCCTTAATTATGTTGCAAACAGACTTGATGAATTCTCCAGGTGAAGACAGATTCTGAGTCATATAGCTATGTTTAAAATTAAACTCGAATGTTGTGATGCCACAGATCATTTATCTTGTCATGGCTGATGGCTTTCCTGTATTGCAGCCCCTATATTGTGACAGTTTACAAATCAATAATACAGGATACACTATCTGATATAAAAGTTGATCTCATATCTGAAGAATATGGTAATGCCTATTTTAATGCAGCCAGCCATTCATGTCTACTAGTTCCAAATGCGGGGTGCAATCCATGAATATATATTATCGACAATGAATTAGATTTCAGGCTAACCGATTACTTGTTTTTTATTAATTCAATATGCAGTTGGAGTTGATCTTCACAAGAAATTTGTTGGAAGCAAGCAAGCAGGTGCAGAAAGATTTGGAGAGGTGGGTGGAGACTCAGGCACTGCAGAGGTTCAATCAATTTCTGGAATCCAGAATAGTTGGAAGAAAGAGGAGAAGTTAAATCTTGCACACTTATCTACTGATGATTGTAGTACTATTACTGATGATCTAAAATTATCTTCAATGTGAGAAATCATTCATTTTTCATACAATCTATGATTCCAGTCCATTCAGAGAACTTCCTTCTCATTTTGCTCTTGGATTTTCATATAATGTAGGCCAACATTTAATCTCTTTCCAGAAATCGAGAACACAAATGAAGGTATAATTTATACCCTGTTTTGCTTTCATTGTTTCAGAACAGTACAACTTTTTAAGGAACAATGAGAGGATGTGATCACATTGGTTGTAACATTGAGTAAAAAACTGATCTTCTTTTGTGGTTGACTGATACAAAGGATCTGAAATACTGGAAGAACATGCAACCAATGATCATACAATAGACTTTCTAAAACTTGAAAAGACAAATAAAGAAACGGTTTCAGGGGAGAAAATTTTTGAGCACATCCGTAGAAAAGCAAAAAGATTACCATCATTTGGAACATGTCAGGGTAGCAACTGTCCAAAGCTTCATGTTGTTTCTGCCCTCCAATCTAAAATTTCCAATCAAAGCACATTACTAGAAAGAGCAAAGCAATATATTTCTGATATCAATCCAGATGTGAAAGGAACAAAAGAGGATGGCACGTGTACAAGAAATTTTCGACGTAGAAAAAGAACAGATACTCCTGTACCGGATTATAATGAGATGGTTACTATAGATAACTTTACACCACCTATGTTCATCAGGAATTGTCCTGAGATCCTATCCACAGAAATAATAAGCATTCCACAAAGTCAAAGCAGCACAAAAACTATTAAATATTTAGACCACAACTTTCCTACTGATAGCAGTTCTATTATAACAATAGAAGATTCACAAACCAGTGGATCAGCTGCTGCAGAAGATGATACTGAGATCTCTGCAGATGTTAACAATTTTCAGTGTTTTGGCTATGCAAAGTCCCCAAGTGGTTTGCATGGACATCAGTTGTCAGACTTTTCATCTATGGATGGCGAACTCCAGAATAAAGCTTTTAAGTTGGAATCTAAAGGCACACAAGCTGAAGGAAAAGACAACAACAATCATGATCTTTTTTCTGCTCCATCAACCTCAAGTAGCATGGTAACATCACAGAATGAAAATACATTTGGGATATCAGGGGAAACGTATTTGAATGCCAAAAATTCTCCCAGGTATGCCTAACAAAAGCTTTTTTCCTTTTTTTCTCATATACAAAAAAATTGATTGAGTGGTGCATAATCTCAAGCAGAACTGTTTTGCAGATTGTATATAGCCTCATCTGAATCTCAGGATCTTTCCACTTCATTCCAGCTCGAGAATAATGGAGGATCATCATTCATGGGTTGCCAAAGTGTATTTTCATTTCTCTGAAATAGTTTCAAGTGTCCATGGTTCATACATGAACATTTTATGTCTACAGGACTATTATGATCTATCAGACCATCGCAATCTGTGTTGTAGATTATCATATAGAGTAAGAGGAATTACGGCGGTGTATAGCCGAGGCCAGTTGTCTTTTATTTGACACTAATATTGTTGAAGTTAGGCAGTTAAATAAAATATATTCATAATCTGTGAACAGTATTTTTATTATATAACTGCCAAATCAATTAATCGATTGACAGATTTGATCAATCAGGATAGTCACCAACTTTGCCATTTCATCTAAATCACTTCAACAAAGTCTTATCCTGCATATGAATTTTTAAAATAACTGATTTTGAAAACTTTGGCACACTATCTGATAATGTAATTGCGAAATTCACAGTCTACAGTTGCACCCAAAGTGCGTTTGCTAGTGGTCGATGCTATTAATGGGGCACGTTAATTGTGTTTTTGTTATAATGGCCTTTTCAGAACTCAAAATATCTTCATTAATCTATTCATAGGAGAGATGAATTGTGTTCTTTTTTATAATGGCATTTTTAAAAGTTATAAAATCTGTACAAATACAATTTCCATGTTTCATCTCATAGCGTCTTCTCATGGGTTTCTCGGAGCACAAATGTTTGTTCAAAATAGATGTCGATTCAGTGCTATAAAGTATTGAAATATATGTCAATGAAAGTTGATATCTAGGAATCATCATAATATTAAAAATCA
>VDFB02332027.1:0-30645 GCA_007258455.2 Sequoia sempervirens
TTGCCTAGTCAAGACTCTTAGGTGTTCAACCACGACTTCATAGCTTTGCTGGAAGGCAATCTTCATGTCCTCTTCTGTGGGTGCTTTGTTAAATTCAAAGCCCTTCATTTTTGAATAAGATCATAAATTTTGCTTTTATGGTGTGATAAAACCAAAATTGTTTGCAATTTATTATTTGGATTCAATATTTCATTTATTGATACTCACAATTCATTCGGCTAATTTCATATAACCACTAGATCCAAGTTTGTGCTTCCCGTATTTTTCTAGTCTTTCCTTCGTTGCCTTTGATGTGTCAGGAAACCTATAAATTCTTTGAAATACATTAGATTATGTAAAAAGAAAGAGTAATCAGTATATAATTACATTGTTGATAGTATCACATACCTTCCTTGGCTTGGTGGTGCCTTTCCTTTTTTCTTTGCAGCCTTCTCCTTTCCATCTAACACCAAGTACTTCCACTCCCTCTCTGGAATCATGGGGGGACACTCGTACTTTTTTGTTCTTCTCTAAATGTGACCGATATTGGTCCCTCACATACTTTAGATAGGTACCATCTTTCTTAAGGACCTTGGTTTGGTTGAATGTTTTATCATTGAACAACACAACTAAACAGTTAATGAGCTCATCTTTTAAATCTTGATTTTGGGCATTCCACCATGTATGTATGGTGGGCCCAAAGAGATCCAATGTCATATCACCTAGATGTTTATTAAAAACATCATTTCTTGCAAAATGATCATGGGATCATTAGTCTAAAAAGAGTGATCAATAAGTAAATTTCAATTGGATTATATATAATAATTTAATTATAACATTTTAAAGTACCTAGGACCTTCTCTATCTTTATGGGAACAAAATCCTTGGTCACCACAAATGTGATTGACAATGTTCTCATACTTGTAATATGGTAAGATCTAGGAAATGTTGCTAAAATATCACCAGTACTAGTGGCCTTTGCATCACCAGTACTACCCGATTCATGCATACTATGTGTTGCCGACATTTCAGTCAAAAATATAGACATGGATGATGGGGTCAGATGATGTGATGTATGTACAAGAAGATTAGGATGGACACTTGTACCAACCGTTATTTCACGGGTAGCACCTGCAGTACCCTGATCATGGCTAGCATCATCATGAGGATGCAAAAAATCCTATAAAAACAACACATATTTTAGTTCATGACATAAAAGAGTAGAAAATATAAAACCATGAGTGAACTTATGTTATAATTAAAGACCTCATAACAACTTACTTGCAAGCTTTTTACTCTCTTATTCAATATTTTAACCCTCTCATCTCGTCTATTTGAGGCACTATGAATAACAATTGAAGGATTTATTCATTGCATTTTTTTGTGTCTTCCTTATCATATTGAGAGGGTTTGTTGAATATGGGATGTCATCATCCATTAATAGTGTCTAAACCTTGACCTTATGGATGATCTCCTCTACTGCTAGTGCCTTTCCCTGATCAGTCAATTACAACAAGAATATTAAAAACATTATCAAAATTAACCCAATAAGATTATGAAAAAAACATAATAATAAAACATTTTGATCATATCTAATTTGTACAATTACAATGAGGTAAACCTGTCAGGTAGAAGTTCCTAAAGATGCATCATGATTTGTGGTCTAGGCCAAAGCCTTCCTCGTACGATCAATATCCCGCTGTGACAAAAATTAAATATAAAAAAAATTACCGAAATGAAACCAATAGACTTACGAAAAAAACATACTAATAAAATTATGGTATATTGGAGTCATTAATTGGAGGTTGGGTAAAATGGTATATAGTACGTTCCACCCCCATAGTAACTATGTTTGTATCTAAGCGATTCGATTAGCAACTCTTCCCCTACAGTTATTGATTTTATCGCACATATATGAATACACGGTTTCCCTCGCAAGCCTCAAATATGCAATTGGGTTGCTTATTTGTTGACCCAAATCATGTACTATTTATAAACCCTACAATATTCCCTAATTATTTTGGCCTTCTATCAATGTACATATCCACTCCTTTATTTTGATCCTTATCTTTTAGCTATATATAAATTTTTGACAATGCATACCTACATATATTTCTTGTATATCGAACTAGCTACATCCAATCTTTGTAACTGTAACAGGGTCCAACATACTCCATCAATTTAGTAACTTTTTCGTAATAGAGCTTTATGTTGTCCATGCAAAATAGGCCCAAACCATGTAATGATGATGGTGCTTTGTGATATATCCTCTCGTTGACACAAAAACCAATGTTTATTGGAGGAAGTTCCTTGGGTACCCATTATCTCTATAGATTTTTGTACCTCAAGGGAACCTCGATGTAGCCTATGCTCTCATCATCATAAGAATATGACCCCCCTTCAACAAGAAAAAATTCCATGTGTTTACAAAAGTTTCTTCTAATCTTTTGACCTCTAGTTGATCTTCCTCTTTTAGACCTACTACATGTCTCGCTTTTCTCTTCTCTTCCTAAATTTCCCTTGCTCGAGGAAGAAAGATTTGAAAAATACCTATTTGGTGGTACTTGCACTCATAAGGATGTTGGATGCATTTCTTTCATGGTGATGTGATCCCAAGGTGACATTATGATTAATCTATCATTTCATCACTAGAATTTGACAAGTTATAAGGTAATCAAGTCTTGATAGATTGCACGTTATTGTTACTACCATCCAAATTTGTCCATCACAAATAAAATCAATGTATGAAGGAGACTATACCTTGCAATTAATGACTTTAAACTTTGTAACAAGTGTTAAATGTGACTATGGTCCACCAGTTACACAACCAAGGCCTCAAATGTATTGTGTAGAAGAATGGTTTCACCATACATAATATTTGTGTTTAAGTTGTCTTGAAAAAGGTGAATTAGAACACTAATAGACATAATTCAGGTGCATGTGTGAGGTGGTTCAGTTATCCATAGATAAAATCCATATGTCTAAGCAGTTAATAGGGAGGGAGTGTGTACTAGGACTAGTTAAGTCATCATAAGTTTATGCTTTGGCAATAAAAAATGTTTAAGTCAAAAAAAAAATCTTCCTATGTCTAATTGTTAGGAGACTTTTGGTATGGTTTAGGGTAGGATGAGTGGTTGCATCAATGTTCTAGTTCTCTATGACAAGGTTTCAACATCTTCAAATAGTGAAATTTAGTGCTCATAGTCATTTGAAACAACAACATTTTGATTATGTATGATGGTAGGATTTGATAACTTAAAAAAATTGGCTACCCAACAAACTTAAAGTTAAAAGAAAAATTTTCAATTTAAGTGGTTAGCACTTTCTTTCATCTTTTCATATTGGTTTGATGCTTCAAATGATGCATTTCTTATCCCACTTCTATCATATTGTATTCCCATCCCATTGCAATTGTTGACATTAAAAGTTGTCAAAATTGCAAGTTTGCAAAATAATGGGTTGTTAAGTGTGTGCAAGTCAGTTATGGATGTTGGTTTGGTGTAGGGGAACCTTGGGTTTCCATGACTCTTTGAGTTCTTGTTTATTTCTCTTTTTTTGATTTCAAGTTGAAAAAGATGTAATAAGGTCCTAAGGACCATCTTCAAAGGCTTGTAGTAGGGTTTGATTCTTGGTGATAAGTTTCAATGTAATCACAAGGTCTCCATCCTCACATTGTAAGCTTGGTACAACTTAGAAAATTAAAGAATAAAAATTCCATGATGTAACTAGGTGCTTGAGGGGAGTTTCCTTGGTGTTTTGAAATGGTTTTTATTCCTTTTGACACCTCTTGAAGACTCTTTGTATTTAGGCTTGTGGAAGTTGTATTAACTTGCCTTAACTAGGCAATTAAGTGCCTAAATGATGTTTTGTTAGTTCCCAATGTACAATCAATTCAACTTTCAGTTGTGCGACATTAGGAAGGTTGGTTGAAGATAGAAATAAGCCTCTCTTGGTCGAGGCATTTGGGTTGATGAATCATTTTGAAGTTCTAATGCAAAACCTTGTTGTTTTTTGGAAAATATGTGTAAATTTCCTGTTCTACTGCTTGGTACGGCCTTTGTACGTACTATACAGGTAAAATACTATTATGGTTCGATAGAGAGAAGACGTGGGTTTCTTTTGGAGGTGATTTGACAAGTTTTCATTGAGTATAAAAGACGATATCGCCATTTTGTCAGGAACTGGTCTGAAAACCCTCAAAACTAGGGTCTTGATTGAAGAATGGCTCTTTCTTCCATCTCCACATTGTAATAATGCTAATTCTTGGTGGGATGGAAGATATTTGTGTATATTTTCATATTTTTAGAGTTCTGAAGAATTCCATGTTGTGTGGAGGAATTTTTTCAATGTTCTATGTCTGGCATTCTCATGTGACAAGCCTAGATTATGAAGCAAAAAGCTGATTTTTTCTTGTTTAGGGTGATTTTAATTGTGAAGGAACTTAGGAGTGATATACATGGGTGTAAATAGCCTATAAGTATCTATTTCAAGGCTTTTGGGTGAAGGGGAGAGCCTAGATAGTCAACTATCCTGTTGTAGCCTGCTAATTACGCCTCTCAGAGCAACGTTGTTTTGGTCCATTTCTCTTTTACTATCCACTATCAAGAAAGAAGGTTTTGAGAAATTTTTGGGGCATATATTAATTTTCTAAGTTCAGTGGTTTGGTCTTGATAGAAGCTTATATGTGGATTTTATTTTTAATGTCCTATTGGGCAAGGCTACAAGCCTTTTAGTGGTAAAGAGGCCTGCCTAGTGGTTAGAGCGATGAGAAAATGGAGTTTCGTAAGTGAAAACTTGAGTGTCATGGTTTGGTTTAGTCCTCCTTGACATGATCCAAGTGGATAGAGTCCCTCTTGATTTTTTTAGAACAAGAACCCTAGTTGGGGGTCTTTTCCTTGAAGGAATAGTGGATTGGAAAGGTCCACTTAAATAGTATTTGAGAGAGTTGTGCTAAGTTGGTGGTGTTAGAACTATAAAAATTTGATGATTTTACATATAATTTCACTCATGAACTTTCTAATTTGGCCCTGCTATGTGAATATTCCACTCATTCTACCCATTCTATTCCTTATTTTTCACCTGTGTGTGCATTTTCTTCATCCTGGTTCATATCGGCATAGGTCTTCATTGGTCTCCCTGACCCACTATGTTTCTATGCTGAAATCTTTTGTTTCAAGTGTATTAGCAAAGGCTGTGAGTTTCGGCGAGTAGTCATAGCGATGTGATTGGGTCTTGCTGACAATATTTTACATATGGTGGCCTTCGGTGTGAATTATACCTTTCGTTGAAAGGTCTTGGCGAGTCTTTCTTGTTACACCGATCGGTGATGGAGAATTTGATCTTTCAGAAAGACACTTCTTTGGTTATGGTGACATCAAGATCTTTCTCGGCATCATGGTGGCTTTGTCTTAGTGAATTGATGTGCTAGGGGTGTTTTGGTGAAGCGTTGTCACTCTATATAACATCTCCCCGAGTGTAATGAGCTACAGCGACATGTATTGAACGGGTAGGCCTTTGTCGGTATAGGAACATTTGGGTCCTAGCGAAGATGCATGAGGGCTGGCAGTCGGTGAAAGAATTTTTATGTTACACCGAGATGTGGCTATATGGGAGGCTTTCAGAGTAACCCGGTGATACCTCTATAACATCTTGCCGAGGGATGGTAGCCATAGTGACACACATGATAGGTTCTCTTTGGCAAGAGAACCAAAAAGTTACAGCGACATAACAAAAGGGTAAAAGATATGCTTTCAGTATGACAAATGGCTTTTCACGTAGTGTCTTAGTGATTGTGGTTGGCTATACCGAAATGTAAGAAGGGCATGGGGCTACTCCTAGGCTTCGATATAACAATTGGAGTATCACAACGACTTGAAAGAAATGATGTCTTTAGTGAAGCTTAGTGAAATCTCTAGGATGTCACCCCGAGGTCAAGATGTCACAGCGATATATGAAGAGGAGGAGGGGCGCTCGGGGAAAGGACTAGGTGGTCGATATGATATCTCACCGACCCGAGTATGTCACAGCGACTGCGATGAACAGGGGCGCACAAGGAAAGTGATTGAATTGCCTTTGGCATGGTGAGGGGGATGTCTCAGCAACTATTTCGATGATGAATAATGGTGCTCAATTGTTGTGGTCAACATGTGAATTCAATTAAATAACAGAATTACAAATCACTGTGGCCGACATGAATTTGAATTAATGACTGTTACAAGCCGACATATTTATAGCCCGATTTTCATGTTGGGCCGACATGATGTTTCAAAGTGTTTTATTTTCATATGTTGGGTATAAATATGCGCCTAGATTGTAATTGAGGGGATCATCAGATTTTAGATTAGAACCAGAAGGTAGTCAGATGGCTACAATAGGATAATTTTCTCTTTCCAGAGACTATGTGCATGATTTCAAATGGTGGTTTCAATGAAGATCAGCTGGTGTGGCATTTTACTTCTGGTGTCAATTGTATGTTGAGTTTATTGAAGAGTATTATTAAGCTGTCTCCAAGTTGATTTTTCCTGGTTGTTTAAATTGAATTAACAAGTTTAGTTTCAGTCTATCAGTGCAAATTTGTTGTATCTGTGTGAATAATTGACTGGTTCTCTCAAGTAGGGATTAAATTCTTTCTGTTGATCATAGTAATCAGGGGGAGTTCATCTAGATTCTTAAAGTAGAGCTTAGTAATCATAATCTTGCATTGTTTATACAAGTTATAAACAGATCATATGCCTACAATTTGATTTTCTGCCAGAATAACTTGCTCACCTCTGTTTCATTTGACTCCACATACCCAACAAGGCACTGGTCTCTACAATTTCATTATTCGAATTCATTCAATCTCTTTTAGTAGTTAATTAAGTATTTTAGGTTTTAGATCTGCAAGTTGCTATCAAGTTTGCTTTCATTTTGTTCACTATTATTTGCCATTGTGGACAAAGCAATTCAAAAGGATAATCATAAGATAAGCCTGTATTGTTCAAGAGAGGTTCACCTGCCTAGGTTTAGTAGCACCTAAAGAGTAGAAGGTTGAGTTCTCTTGACATTGTTCTGTTACCCTAAAACGTATCAAGAGATTGGCAGCCTCTTGAGGCATTCAACCTACGTTTTTGAGAGCTAACAAATTGGTGACTCCGCTGGGGAATAACTTGAGAAAATCTAGTGGCAGATAGCCTTTCCTTATAGAGTCATACAAATTTTTAAATTAGGTCTTCAAATAGAGATTCATAATTGTGTAGTTTGTAGCTCCCCATCTGAGTCACACAACTAACAAATTGGCGACTCTACTAGGGAAAATACATCAGAAGATTCGGTTGAAGACCATCATATAGAGTCATTGAAATGAAAGATATATTTTGAGAAGCTTCAGAAAGATTGATTTCACTGGGGAATAGATCAGAAATAATCATTTTCCTACTTTTGGAAAAGTAGGTGGCGACTCTAGAAAATTTTCAATGAAGAATGTAGTCTGTATATGGAACGAGTGAATACACAAATGTAGGCAGGCATTGGACTCCTCAAATGCCTAATAATACAATTGGAAATTTTCACAATGAAGGTAGTGCATGTCATGCACAACAGAATATGTACCCACTTTTCCCTCCCCATCTCTACGCAACAATGATCAAGCAATTCAATCTGACAGGGCTTCAGCAGTACCTCTACCCTATGGATATGAGTTGGAGAAGCCTTGTCCCTAAGTTTATAGGGAGTGTCACAGCCATTGTTGAGGATCATTTGATGAGCTTGAATGATTTCATTGAGGGTTTGGATATGCCTTATGAGGATTTACATATGAGGTTGTTCATGATATCACTTATTGGAGATGCTAGGGATTGGTTCAACAACCTATCGATAGCTTCTATTAAATCTCTCCAAGGATTTCAGGATCGATTTCTTGAGGAATATGGAGATCTATCTCCACCAAGTTGGGCTTCCCAAGGGTTATTGGAGATTCAATAAAATTAGAATTTATAGCAGGTGCAAGAAAATGCTTATCCAGTCCCTCCTGGACAAAGATTGGCAAGTTATCAAGAATGTCAGTGTGATCAATGTCAATGGCAGCATAATTCTGATTCACTTGGAGATATCAGCCAGAATTCACAGCAAGGTATGTATTAGAACCAACAATCTAATGATGATGAATATGTCAGAAATCTTTTTGATGCATTTTTTGGCATAAGGAAGTATGAAGGAGAAGATTTTACTTCTCTGTACAATAGGATGATGAGTGTCTTTATGCAATTGCCTCCTAACTGTAAGCCTACAAGATCCCTTTTTGTTGCTCAATTCATAAAAGTATGGAAGCCTGAATCAACTTATTGGTCATGGTCATCAATAAAACGTGCATGTGGTCACTTGAATAAGTTCATTGATGCCATGGAGGGGATAGGGTATGAGAAAACTATCAGTGTTGATTCCAATGATTGTATTTTTGATGAGTGTAGAGAAATTGATCAAACAATGCTTCCATTAAAAGATGAGGTATGTGCAAGTCAGTGTGATTCCTGTAATTTCTTGCATAGTGAAGATGAAGATACAATAGATCTCTCTTGTATAACAAATTGTGACAGGGAAAGAAGTGTGTGTTATGAGGGATCCAATGAATATTCATATTTTGAAGATACACCTGTAGATTTGGATCTATAGCAAGGGGATTCTTTTACCTCTTATGTAGATCAGGATGAGGAGGCAGTGGGAAATATTGATATTGAATATATAATGCCTCCAACTGTAGTTGAAAGCTACAAAGATACATTCGATGAAGAGGAGGTTTGTAAATTTGAGAATGGTTTCCAAAATTTTCAGGCCCATTGCATGATGAAGTTTTAAAAGATGATCAGATGATATTTTTCCAAGGTATTCCTGGGAAGGAATTTCAGGTATTTTTAGATCCATTTGATGTTGAGCAAAAGGTATTTTTAGATAAAAAAAGTGATGTGTCAAGTTATGCAGCAAGTGATTGTGCTAGTTATTTTTCATTCTCTTTTGATCTTGGGCCTCTTTTTGATGATGACAAAAGTGATGAGTATGATTATAATAATGAAAATATGGAAACTTGTTTACTCAGCTATGAGAAAATTTTAGATTTATTAACTCTTGAATATGAGAGATATACACACTAGGGTGATTCTGAGGTTTTGTCTCCAACTTGCTTTTGCTTTGACAGTGAAAAGTATTTGTGTAAATATTCTTATGACTCCATGTGCATTTATTGGAATGATGGTGATACTTTTGGTGTTGATCAAAGGTCTTCTTCAATTTGGGATAAGGTATGTAAAGTTTCTAACTCATGTGGAGAAGACATCTGTCTACATACCAAGCATGATAATGTTCCAGATTTTATTGGTTCACGCATGCATGATATTGAAAACATGAGTCATGATCCAGTATTGTCTTTGAATGGAGATATTGAAGAGGTGCATAGGGTTTCAAATTCGCTTGTTTCAGATAATATTGGTCTGACATAATCTTTTGTTTCTCAGGAGGGGCACTTTGATTGTGAATTTTTTATACAGCTAAGTAAATGCATTATGATATATAACAATGAGGAAGATAATAAGGAATATTGTATTTCACATGGATGCATCTTGAATGTTGAAAATAATAGGGGTTTGTCTCAAAATGTTGAAAAAAATTCATTACAGGACGGTGTAGGGATTTTGGGCCAAACCAGGCATGATGATACTCTAAGAACTTGCAATAACATTGATAGGAAAGATTGCATGAGTATCTTCAAGAAGAATTTGATGAACTCGGTGCAAAACCAGGTGTTTGATAGGGGAAAGCTTGGTTTGAGTCTCAAATTGTAACAGCTCAAAACAAATGAAGCAACACAGAGGATTAAGGGTTACCAGTGCATGGACAACTCTTGCTTGTCCTCTTTAAAATTATTTTCCATGCATAGTAGTTTAGGGCTTTGCATTCATCTCCATCCTACATTCAATTTGCATTCATTCCTTCATTTCCATTTTGCTCACTTTTGCATTCATTTTGCATTCATCTCCATCTTACATTCTTTGCATTCATTTCCATCACTGGTCCTTCCTTCTCTATCTGGTCTGCTCACCCAAAGATTATGGATCCTTGCAATGATCTAACTATCATTCATCCCTAGTCGGAGCCATTGTTAGAACTTTAAAAATCTAATGATTTTACATATAATTTCACTCATGAACTTCCTGATTTGGCCCTGCCATGTGCATATTCCACTCATTCTGCCCATTTTGTCCCTTATTTTTCACCTGTGTATGCATTTTCTTCATCCTGGTTCATATCGGCATAGGTCTTCATTGGTCTCCCTGACCCACTATGTTTCTATTGCTGAAATCTTTTGTTTCAAGTGTATCAGCAAAGGCTGTGAGTTTCGGTGAGTAGTCATAGCGATGTGATTGGGTCTTGCCGACAGTATTTTACATATGGTGGCCTTCAGTGTGAATTATACCTTTCGTTGAAAGGTCTCGGAAAATCTTTCTTGTTACACCGACTGGTGATGGAGAATTTGATCTTTCAGAAAGACACTTCTCTGGTTATGGCAACATCAGGATCTTTTTTGGCATCACGGTGGCTTTGTCTTAGCGAATTGATGTGCTAGGGGCATTTCATTGAAGCATTTTCACTCTATATAACATCTCACCGAGTGTAATGAGCTACAATGACATGTATTGAATGGGTAGGCCTTTGTCAGTATAGGAACATTTGGGTCTTGGCGAAGATGCATGAGGGCCGCCAGTCGGCGAAAGAATTTTTATCTTACACCGATATGTGGCTATATGGGAGACTTTCGGAGTAACCCGGTGATACCTCAATAACATCTTGTCGAGGGATGGTAGTTATAGCGACACACATGATAGGTGCTCTTCGGCAAGAGAAGCAAAAAGTTACGGAAACATAACAAAAGGGTAAAAGATATGCTTTTGGTATGACAAATGGATTTCTCGATGTAGTGTCTCAGCGATTGTGGTTGGCTATACCAAAATGTAAGAAGGGCATGGGGCTACTCCTAGGCTTCAATATAACAATTGGAGTATCACAGTGACTTGAAAGAAATGATGTCTTCAGTGAAGCTTGGTGAAATCTCTAGGATGTCACCCCGAGGTCAAGATGTCACAGCGATATATGAAGAGGAGGAGGGGTGCTCGGGGAAAGGACTATGTGATCAATATGATATCTCACCGACCTGAGTATGTCACAGCAACTGCAATGAACAGGGGCACGCAGGGAAAGCGATTGAATTGCCTTCAACATGGTGAGGGGGATGTCTCAGCAACTATTTCGATGATGAATAATGGTGCTCGATTCTTGTGGCCGACATGTTAATTCAATTAAATAACATAATTACAAATCACTATGGCCAACATCAATTTGAATTAATGACTGTTACAAGCTGACATATTTTGAGCCCAATTTTCATGCTGGGCTGACATGATGTTTCGAAGTGTTTTATTTTCATATGCTGGGTATAAATATGCACCTAGATTGAAATTGAGGGGATCATCAGATTTTAGATTAGAAGCATAAGGTAGTCAGATGGCTATAGTAGGATAATTTTCTCTTTCCAGAGACTATGTGCATGATTTCAAATGGTGGTTTCAATGAAGATTAGCTGGTGTGGCATTTTACTTCTGGTGTCAATTGTATGTTGAGTTTATTGAAAAGTATTATTAAGCTATCTCCAAGTTGATTTTTCCTAGTTGTTTAAATTGAAGTAACAAGTTTATTTTTAGTTTATCAGTGCACATTTTTTGTATTTGTGTGATTAATTGATTGGTTCTCTCAAGTAGGGATTAAATTCTTTCTTTTGATCACAATAATTAGGGGGAATTCATCTGGATTCTTAAAGTAGAGCTTAGTAATCATAATCTTGCATTGTTTATACAAGTTATAAATAGATCATATGCCTACAATTTGATTTTCTGCCAGAATAACTTGCTCACCTCTGTTTCATTTGGCTCTGCATACCCAACAAGGCACTGGTCTCTGCAATTCATTATTCAAATTCATTCAATCTTTTTTATTAGTTAATTAAGTATTTTAGGTTTTAGATCTGCAAGTTGCTGTCAAGTTTTCTTTCATTTTTTTCATTGTTATCTGCCATTGTGGAGAAGGCAATTCAGAAGGATAATCATAAGATAAGTCTGCATTGTTCAAGAGAGGTTCACCCACCTAGGTTTAGTAGCACCTAAAGAGTAGAAGGTTGAGTTCTCTTGACCTTGTTCTGTTACCCTAAAACGTATCAAGAGATTGGCAACCTCTCGAGGCATTCAACCTGCATTTTTGAGAGCTAATAGGTGGTTTGATCATCTAGTTGATCATCTAGAGAAGCTTCCCCTACTCACTTTCCATCATGGTTGAAGGTAGTTAGGGTCTGAGATGATTTAAAAATCCTTCCAAGGCCCAAGAAAAAAGTTGCTAGAGGAGTTGATACCAAAATTTCATATGAAATACCACGTTCTTGAAGTAATTTTTTGAAGTTCTTTTGTGTTTTATGGATCCGTACAAGCTTGACATGCTCTGAGATCAGTTTTGTAGATAAATATATGTGTTCCCTTTCATTTTCATTTGTTTTGAAGTGCTAAATCATTGTTTTATGGGAGAAAACAATCAAATATAGGGACTGCCCTATTTTTCCTATGTAAGGGTTTGAGGGCTAAATAAAAATGGCATCCACCAATCCACCCACTGCCTTGGAACTATAACTCAGTGTATTGGTGTGCAACATTGTATGATAGAGTTTCATTGCATTTAGGGGTCTGTTAAAGCGAGAAACTTTGGATTGAAGTGATTCCCTAGGGCCAATAGGGGAAATTTTCTTGTGAATTTGTGGTTGTTAAGTCAGGGTTTGTCAATTTGATGGATATCTTGGTAAAGTCATGGTGACACTATTTGATGGTCCAATCTCTACTTCAAAATAACAATATCTCTAACAACTCTAAGAGCTATAATGGGATGGAATTAAAGGAACCTTCATATGAAGGATCTTCTAATGAAGGACCTTTGAATTAAGGTCTTCATTTGAGGGTCCTTCACGCAAAGGTTCCTTTTATAAAGCATTTTGGATATGAAATATTTAAAATAAAAAATACCTTCATTTGAAAGTCTTGACATGGCATCATTTTTGAATGAAGGTTCTTCATTCAAAGGTCATGAAAGGACATTTGATGCAATCATATGCCTTGTTAAAGTTTTAACTTAATAGTAAGGGAATCATGAGTAGTTTGTTGGGCCCATTCAACAATCTCTAATGCATGGATTGAATTGTCTACAATGTATCTACTATCAAGAAATCCAATTTGTTTACCTGTATGACTATATCTCAAGTAATAAGACTAATTGTGATGGTAATGATATTAACAAATAATTTGTAAGCTAGGTGTTGAGAAGCATAATTGGCCACCATCATAGGAAAGATTCTTCATTCTCACTTTTAGGTGTTCAAATTTAACAATACCTTGATTGATGAAAGAGCCCAAAGAGCCTTTCTCCATGGTATCCAAGTACACATAGCAGTGGTCTTCTCTTATATAATTGGACATGATTCAAAGAACTTAGTGGGATTTAATTATGAGTTCTCAAACATGATATTCAAGAAAAACATGTTAATTTATGACCTAGTATTATTACATAATTAAATTAAAAATGTTTTTTTTTTTTACATTCAATATCCCTTCTTTTGTGTAGATGATTCTCCTTGTGTAGGGTACTTGTGAAAGCCATGACATCCAAGTTCCTAAAAAAAATTGCATACAAATTTTTGTTGTGTCTATGGATATGTGTTTTTTGTTTCCATTTTGTTTTGTGAAGCATTAAGCAAATTAAATATCAACCAACATCTTCTTCAATGTATTTATGCACTTGAGAGAGGTTTTTGGTTTTAATTACCTATGTACATTGTTGTTTTGAGGCTATTAATATAAGTTGTGGTGTTTGTAAGTTGCTTGTGCTTGAAAAAGTAAAGTCCAATCGGAAAAGAATTCAGAGATTCACATTTATGGCATGTGAAGACCATGTATTAGGTTGATCTTTGTGCATATCATTTGTGAACCATTAGCTTTTATGTAAGGTTATTTTTTCTACTTGGCATGAATCTCTTTTCCTGTGTGATCATGTGTCTTAATATGTATTCATGATCTTTGTGCATGTGTGCTCTAGATGCAAAAATTTCGTACAATATCATAGAGGTCAATGCACATTTACTCCCATTGACTGTTTGAGGTGAATTTGAAACCCTTGTTTGAGGCATGAAGCTCCTATTATCCCTATTATGCACGCTTAAAGATCTTTGGAAACTAGGCATGAAAAATGGAGGTTAAAGAGAATGGGGGTGCCAAACTTAAAATATTCATTGTCCCTTGGTTGTAGATTTTCCCTGAATTCCCTCAACCTCGTCCTTGACACTGGTAGTGACCTTGTTTTCACTCCTCCAAACTCTTCGTCGGCTCTAGCATTGACCTTGTTTTAACTCCAAACTCTTCGTTGGCGCTAGTATTGACCTTGTTTTCACTCCTCGAAACTCTTCCTCGGCACTGGTATTGACCTTTCACTTCTCCAATTTGATGAGCTAGGTTTTTAGAGTATGTTAATTAAATTGAAAATTTTGGAGCCATTTAGCTAGGTTTTAATATTCTACAATATAGTTAAGTATATATTAGCTATATTTTACATAATAAATTATATAATTATTTGACTTATTATAAATATATATTATATTCTTTCACAAAATTATTAAATACATATAAAATTATTATAATTAATAATTAATAATAAGTATATTTTTAATAATACAAAATATAATTAATATAATATATATTTAATATAATAGTAATATTAGATTAAATTTAATATAAAATATAATTATATTTATTATTATATAATAGTATACATAGGCTTTTACCTAATATTTTAGCGGATTTTACCAGTACACTACAGTTGGTTTACCATTAAATGGTAGTTGAAACTTGTTTTCCAACGACACAATACTAGTGGTTTCCAGACATGAGATTTTTTTCAAGCTCAAATCTCACAATATATGTAGCCTATTAGCTAATACAAAGAGAGATAAAAACTAAAAAGATAGAGAATGAGAGGAAGAGATGAACTTAGATAGATAGGGAGAGAAGGCAAGAGAGAGAGCATGAGAGAGAGAAATATAAGAGATATAAAGGAAAAGAGAGAGGAACAAGAGAAACTAAATTTTGATTGGTTCTTTCATGTCAACAATCCAAGGATGGCATGTGTCCTTGGGGAGTTATGATCAAGGTAGCATGCCATTTGATTAAAGATATGATAATTCTCCTTTAAGACCTCTTCAATTTACCCATTGCACACTTAAGGAAACAAAGTTAAATAGAGGGAAGAAAATATAGAGAGAGAGGGAGATAATTGGAAACATACAAATAGAAAGGGAGACAAAGAGATAGAGAGAGGTAGAGAGATAAAGAGATAAGGATGAATAGATAGATATATAGGGAGGGTGATTGATATATCTCTCCTTGTCACTCTCTATCTATCTATATCTCCCACTATCTATGTCACTCCCTCTTCCCCCCTTTATATATTGAGCTATCTCTTCCTCCATCTCTCCTACTCTATATCTCTATCTCTATTTCTCTTTTTATCTCCCTCTCACTCCTCTCTCTATCTCTTTCTATCCATATCTTTCTCTACCTCTATCATGATCTCTCTATCTCTTTCACCATCCCCCTCTATCTCTATATTGAGTTATCTCTCCCTCTCTCCCCTATCTTCTTCTCTCTCTCCCTTTCTACATATCACTCTCCCTCTCCCCCTCTTCTTTCTCTCCCTTTTCTACCTATCTATCTCCATATATTCTCTCTCTTCCTCTTCAACCTATCTCCCCCTCTTCTCTATCTCTACTCCTCTACCTATCTATATCCCTTTATCTCCCTCCCCCTCTCTATCTCCCCCTCTCTATCTCTCACCATCTCTCCATCCCTATTCCCCCTATCCATAAACTCTCTATCTCCACCTCTCTTCCTTTCTCTTCCCATATATTAGGGAGATTAGGAAGGGGAGAAAAATAAACTCCTTCAAAATAGGGGTAGTTGTGGGTTTGTTGGTTTTCTTTGTATATTATATACTTCGTTCCTCTAGGATAAATAAGTCGCTATAGAAATGAAAGATGTTTGATTATCTACCTAATATTGTTTTTTGTTTTTGAAATGGAAGAGATCTACAACTATATAGAAATTTCTATATGTTAATGGTCAAATTATTAGACTATTTAGATCATTTTATTAGTTGTGTATCCTAACTAATATAGAGTAAGCTTTTTTATTTTAATTGACTACTACATAATAGTTAATGTGTTGAAATAATTGTTTCCATTCTTTGTAGTTTTTACATTGGAATACAAATCAAATTTAATTTCACGCTAATATACTTCTTTTATAAATCATTTTTGTTTAATATTTTAAAATATGTTAGTTAAATTGGAAAATTTGTTTGAGTTAATTACTAAATTTGATCTAAAAATCTTCAACACTTTAGATAAATTTAATTAGATATATATAGTTAAATTGGAGGTGTCATTTGAGTTAATAATTATATAATGTAATAATCAATTAAAGCAAGGGACATAATTTTGGATGTGTTTGAATTTAATAAATTACAAATTAAAATAGACATAAATTACTTGAAATAAGTGCTTCATAACCCATCTAATCAAATCATAACCTATCAAAAAGGAAATGGGAATTTTCTAAAGAAAAGAACACTTGACCCAATCATAAGTGTATGGCCTTCACAGAAAGGAGTGATCCACCTTAGCAATAGCAACTAACCATCCAAAATTTTCTCACCTTATGCAAAGCCACAATGTTCCTCCAAGATAAGCCAATCAAATCCTACATTATGTGTCCTAGTAATCAAATTGGAGATGATCCTAAAAATGACATTGCGAAGGGTGATTGGTCTAAAAAATCTAAATGACTTTGCAATTATTTCACTACTACGATCAATGTGTCATCTTTCATGAAATTTCCCAAAACAATATTCATTATGATCATATGGAAATTTCTAGCAGAGCTACAATAGTTGTAACATCATGAATTCAAATTAAACATTAAAAAGTACATCATGAATTAATTATGTAACCACATAATTCAAATATAATTCTATCAAGAAATTAATATCAAATAGATAATATAATAACATAAATCATACATTTCAATGTCATTGATCTTCTTATTCATCCAACTCTTTCTTTGTATCATCCGATCCAGATTCTACATTGTAAGGATTGGTCATATCATCATCATCATCATTGATATCAGTTTCAATAATGTCATCATCCACATGGATATCATCTTCATGAACATTAACTCCTACATCATCATGTTCTAGTTCCTCTTCTTCGACATCTTCGTCGGGCACATCATCAACTAACTGTTGATCCTGATCATCATCTACATCATCTTCTAGATCTTTGGTATCTTCTTCTTCCACCACATTATACTTTATCGGCCTTCCACTTGGATCATGTCTAACAACAAATGACCAACCCAGTTCACCTAGAACCTCTGAGTAAAAGACCTGCTCACATTGGCTTGGAGGAACATAGGGATCATTTCCAACTTGCTTGATTGACCTTGTATTAACCATGGTAAATCCATTATCATGATCAATAACAGTTCTCTCAAGATCATTTTCATTCAATCGTAGCATGTACCATAGGACGATGAACAAAACTAATTTGAATGACTTAAAGTCACACTCAAGTATATCATCCAAAATTCCATAGTATCAATTCTATGAGACTTTTGGATGTATGTCACTTCTAGATGAAACCTTAGTCACTTGAAAGACTACAGTTATCCTAGAATCACAAGTTTTCTTTGTGTCATCCAGCTTTTTGATTCAAAATTTATGACCATTGCACCACATAGCCTTGTGGTGTTTCACTTGCAACATGTCAAACATGTAAAAATTATTGCAATATTGTCAGTTGATAAACATATTTATTCTTGGTCGAATGTATGAAAAGAAAAAAATTTCAACATATATATACATCAATATAATTGAAAATAATTAAATAATATGGGTGATTACTATATTTATATGTACCTATTTATCTCTTAAACCATATTCTAAATCAATTTCCCTTGGTGTAACATTGGAATCTCCATTACGATGAGCTTCTTTAACTAATGAAGCCACACATTCCCATGTTAATGCATGACCAGATTGTTGACATCATTCAATCCATACTGTCATCTAGTCAAGATTGTTTGCAACATAAAAATGTAGTGCATCCCACTCTTGACCAACTGTATAACAAAAAATTGAAATTCACAAACAATGTATAATCAGTGGTGCAAGAGCACTTATACCTCATTCTCAACTTGTGATTATTTGAAGGTGGAAAAATGGTCAATAGGTAGAATGAGTCTTTTGGATGTTTTTTTCTTGGGTAAGGTCAATTAATACCATTAGACATGTTCTAGGTGAAGTTTTGAGATATGAGTTTGAGTCTTGCACTAAAGAGTTTTGTAGCCTTTTTAAGGAAAATTGGAGAACTTTCATGTAAAAGGGTGCAAGGTTAGTGTAATGTTAATAATAAGTCTATTATCAAGCCACTAGCATGGTATTAGAGGTGTCCTAGGAGTTTCAATACATTTGAATGTTAAAAAAATTAAAACATTTCAATAGTGATGTTAACAACCTTGATATTAGTGTGTTTTATGTTTCATGTGATCATAAGAGATTAAAATGTAAGTTGTAGAGGTGGTTGTCCAGTATTTGAGGTGTAAAGGCCTTTAAAATGAATAAAGTGATCATTGTAAAGTTTTTTGATGGTTGAGGATTCAAAATACAAGATCTTGACATTCAAAAATCTATATTTTTCTTTAAAATTTCTATATTTTTCCTATTTATAGCACTGTACGGTCACATACAGGAATATTTTGATGTGAAATAAATTCCATGTCATGAAGATATGTGTTTTATTTTATTTGAATCTAATTTTAGGGTTTAAGGCATTGATTTGAGTTAGAAAGCTTCATTTCTTTGGATACAACCCAATTACCCTGTTTTTGAGGGTTTTGTAGTCCAAACATAGTATAAAGGGGCTCTTACAAATTTTATGACTACTATAGCTTGTGTAAGGGGCCCCATGGATACTATTGTAATTTTAGGATGAATGAATAGGGTGCAGGATGAAAAATAAAGAAGGTATAGTTGTTGTCCTCAAGAGTTTGTGAAGAAAAGCATGTGAAATGAGAGGTTCAAGCCTAGGTTTCAAAAAAATATGTATGGAAGATCTGATTTTATGATTTTTTACCCATGTACAGACCTAATGGGTTGTTTCTGAGTTGGTTTTGAGTTCTGGGAGGTCGTGGAAGTATGAGATTCAATAAACCCTCATGATTTTGGCCTAAAATAAGGGTTTTTGGGTTTGGAAAGAATTTGGCCATACAAGTGGAATAATTTTGCAGATTTGGAGATTTGGAGGCATAAAAATTGCTTCCTCAAAATTTCATGGGTATATTACAAGTTTAAAGACTAGTTGCTTTGTAAAATAGGCCTAATCAACCTAATCAACACAACCTAGAAAGGGTGATTTTGGCGATTTGGTCCAAAGGACTTGTACTTTCCCTTGAATTATGTTTAATAACGCCAAAATGGGTGTCTAAAAACATCAAGGTTTTTTTTTGGTGTTTTTTAAAATTTTTGAGTTATTGGGCAAAACTAGGTTTGCACTGCTACAAGGATTCAAGGAGTCAAAGTGTGAAATCTGACTTTTGTTGTTTGTCAGAATTTGAGAGTTGTTTGGATTGTTTAAAGTGGTCATTATAAAATTTTTGGAAGCCTCTTAAAGGAATTTTGATAGTTTGGTTGAGTTGAGCCTCCCAGGACTACATCAATTAGTTAATTACCACTGTATACGACCTTAATTTATAATTGATGTATATTGAAGATTAATAATTAAATAAGTGCAATATACATAAAAACCAAATGTAAAATGTGTTATAATTACCTCTCAATTTCTTCAATCTACCTTTCCCCATTAGGTACTCCCTTTCAAATTTGTTAATGGAGTTGGGATCCCAAATGTGATCTACATGGAACTTTACTGCAAACTTAGGAAGATATTCAGTAATGTACACCATGGTATGGTATACCATAGATCCCTCCAACATAGAACCATTAGGATGTGCTCTTTCTCTAACCAAAGCCTTCAAAAATTTCAAGTTCCTCTCAACCATCCACATTGACCTTGTGTGTACAGGTCCACACAATTCAATCTCCTCAACTTGGTGTATGAGGTAGTGTTCTTGTGCATTGAAAAATGTTGAAGGTAGAAAATTTTTCATTTCACATATTAGACGAGGAATTTTTCTCTTCCAATAATTTATATCTTCTTTATTGATTTCTTTACATGACATCCATCTACAAGTTATTCAAGGCACAAATATATTAATGAGATTTAACAAAAATATACAATATACTACATAACAAGTAAAACAAATGGCAATTATAAGATCTATACAATGAATTGAACAAATATCACTACCTACCTCATGTAGTTTCCAAGATCATATCTAACTTGCTTGACATTGTCATTGAAGTTGTCTGGGAGAGATATAGGTAGAACATATTGCAACAATTATAAAATGATATTTTCATTATTTTTCCAAAAGTAGTAAACATAATACACTGAAAAGTACATGCAATATACAAATATATATATATATATAATATACTAGAATAATTACCTTAATGAAGGTATTCCAATCATCAATTTTCATCCCTGACCCAAATTCACCTTTCTTTGTTATGATATTGTTTATGTTCACAACAAATCTTGTGGTAAATCGAGTTTTTCATATGACTTCTTTTATAGCATTGCTTTGCTACTTTGTTAATAACCAAGAAAGGGCGCTTATATTAATTTGGTCTCCATCACTATTTAATTGAATGAAATTTTTTATTGCATGATTGGCTTCCTGAATGTCACTAAAAATTTTGACATTTTTTTCTTTTTCATGCCTTCCATACAATATTTTCCATAACATTTCTATTATAGTATTTTTGATATGCATTGTATCAAACAAATGCACAATTTGTAGCTGCTCATAGTAGGGAAACTTACTAAATTGTCTGGGATAACTTTTCATTCCCTGTGGAAGCCATCCATTAATGCCTTGATGACCTTCATGAAGCATATAAGTTAAACAAACTAACAACGAAAATCATTGTCAATTATAGCATGAGCAAAAAAAACAATATAAAAATATAAATTCCAAACATATCATATATTATAGATAAACAATTTGATCTGGTGTATAACCTTGATAATTAATTCTATTATATTCCAACTTCCATAGGCGAGGTTTCGTTCTTCATGGTTTTGATGTAGTCTCTTCTTTCCCATTGAAAAGATGTTTTCCAGTAGCTCAATACTTATGATTTCTATGGAGGAAGTGCCTATACTCATCAAACAAGTATGCTTTCCTAAAATTTTTGGATGACTAGATTTCATCTTTGGACCACAAATTGGACATGCAAATTTTCCCTTTGTTTTAAGACCTGCAAGAGCATATATAATTGAATTAAATATGTCAATTTTTATAATTATATATAATGAATAGATTATTTAAAAAGCATGCATGATATCTACTTCATAAAATTAAATATTATTAAAGTGTAGTCGAAGGTTATAACATACCACAAAAATGTGTTAGCCTTGGGGCATCATGAATTGTCCATACAAGCATTGCATGGAATTGAAATTGTCTTTGTCCTATTGGTCTAGAGACGTCATACATAGTGACACCATCCCATAACTTTATTAACTCATCGATAAGAGGCTCGATATATACATTCATATCTTTAACTTGGTACTTACCTAGTTGAATGAACATAAACATTACTTAATTATTATAACCATTTTACTGCAATATATATAAATTAATATACATGACTCTTAAATGAATAAAATATAAGTCATTATGCAACAAATAAGACAAATGAGATGCCACTACATAAAAGAAAATTGATGTAAACAAATACCTGGAACAATCATTGCCAAAATTATGTGCTCCCTCTTTATTGACATCCATGGAGGAATTTTATTGTTGATAACAAAAATAGGCCACACCGAGTAAATAGATCTCATCTCTCTAAATGGATTGACACCGTTCACTACCAATGAAAGCTTGAGATTACGAGGTTTTTCGTTAAAGTGTGGCCATTTTTCCTCCATGTCCCTAAATAAAAAACCATCTACAAGAATTCGGAGTATGTCATCTCCACTTCTATTCCGTGCATGGTAATCCATAAATTGCACTAACCTTTTGCACCTAAATAATCATTGCATATGTGGAATAATGGGAATATAATGAAGAACCTTGTGAGAAACCTTTTTTCTTAGTTGATTTGTTCGATATCTACTGATATGACATTCTAAGAATTCAGTTGAAAATTCATGTTGTTTATGATATATAATATGATCATTGGGACATGCATCTATTGCTTGATACTCTATTCCAATTTCTTTCATAATGGCAGATAAATCTTGGTATGAATGAGGTAAAATATTAGATGGTAGTAACAAAAATTCACCTATCAATCTACAACAAAAAAATAAATTTTTAATATAAAGAATATTAATGGTACATATTTAATCCTTTATTTACTAGTGATAAACTAACAATTAAAATAGATGAAAAAAAATGACATATATGACATACCTTAAAATCCATGAGATTGCTATGTTGGATAAACCTTTCATAACCTTCAAGTTCACCAACAATAATACAAGAGAGAGAAGAGTTGTTCTAAAGCCTTCATAAAGGGGCTTGCATGCCTTCTCAAGTACAGGTCAATCATGAACATCATCAAAGTCATCTCGATCATCATGATCAACTACACAACTAAATTTGTCATGGATCAATGTATTTGTACCATCATCTTCAACTGTGTTTTCTGGCACGTGATCATTTCCTTCCATAGGATCATTAACTTCATCTTCGATATTCACAGCTCCATGTTCCTCCTCTTGCAAAACCACATTCTCCAGGGTGTGATAATCCATATCTTGTGCCCTAGGGTGCCTCACCTTTATAATAATGATCAACACAAATAAACCATGATCATGATCAAGTGATTTTATATATATATAATTGTTAAAACGATATAAACATTTACAAATTCAATCAATATAAAGACATATAATGAACAACTTACCAATGGATGATAATCATGCCCCCCTTCAACATGACCATGTTTCCTACAATGTTTCTCAGCTATTGTGATTAAAAGTCTTCTCGTCTTTAAGCCCTTGCAATTATTGCAAGGAGAATAACATTTCCCATCACCCTTTCTTTTCAATCTAGCCCACATTCTAGCAATTGTCTGTTCATTTGGTTATGCACTAATATTATCTGACATAATTTTTATTTACCAAGCTTGAATATTTAGATCTTCAAAATATATCAATCTCAAACTCCAATAATTTTTAATCATAGACAAGTAACAAAATCTAATAATTCTGATATTTTGCACCAAAATTTTTTGGCATGCAACCACCCCTGCAAAAGAGAAGATAGTCTAAAGTTAATGAACCCAAAAAACACTTTAAAATGCTAATTCTAGAACTTATTAAATTCTGATTTTACAATGATTTCCAACTGTTAGACTCCTAAAATCATAATATTGAACTTGCACAACAAAATCTGGAAATGAAATCTAATGAGATGTTGATTTAAAATACGATTTTCAAACCTGGAAGTACAAATCTAACTTCACAAATGAATTTTAGAAAAAGACAATGACTACCCTCAACCTGGCGATATCTTCTTGAATTTTTTCTAATTTTTCCCAAGAAATTTGTCCTTAGTTCTCCACAAACTATTACAAGTATAGAAAATTTGCAAGTAGAGAAAATTCACAATAATTAGGTGAACTTAGTTTTATTTATATCGGCCACAATTTGGTTTTTCTTGATTTTGCATGTTCCTTGAAATTTCGATGAACGGCGGGGATAAAATTTAAAAAATTTGAAAATTACACATCAAATATCACAAGTACCCAACAATACATCAAATTATACATCTTTTGTCATATTTTTTAGTCAAATGAGTTAGTGAATGGAAAAAGGAATGAAGAGAAGCCTTTGAGAATGTCAAGGATTCTATTTCCTCCGCTCCTTTTCTAGTCAATCCAGACTTATCAAAGGACTTCATAATGTATGTATTTAGTAGCAAGTCAAGCATTGCTACTATCTTAACTTAGAAAGATAATGAGGGAAATGGAGAAAATCTAATAGCATTCCACTCCCAGACCCTGAGGAGTATGAGACAAACTACAACTTTGTGGAGAGGCAAGCATTTGCAATAGTTAAGGGGTTCAAGAAGTTCTAAAACCTAATCTCTTGCAATAAGGTGATTGTCTATGTTGTGCATTCTAGTGTGCAAAAATACATCATGGAGGGAGAGATCACCGAAAAAAGGGCCAATTGGGTCACCAAAATCCTCGAATATGACATTGAGGTCAAGCCTACAAAGACCGTTTGGGGAAGAGGACTGTGCGAATATCTTGCACACGATGAAGAAGAGCAACCAAAACTAGTCCTAACGAATGAGTCAGATTTTGAAGGTTGTTGGTTGGTGGACATAGTAAGGTTCATGCACATAGGAAAATATCTATTGGGCCTTCCTTCTCAAAAGAGGAGATTCTACTGCCTATAGAATAGTGGATACGAACACATTGAAGGGATCTTGTTCAAAATAAATTTTAACAACATTCTATTGTGGTGTGTTACTACAGAGCAAGCAAAGAAGATCCTCAAAACCTTCCATAGTAGTCCCGTAGGTGGGAATTTATCTACCAATACCACCACCATCAAAATCATGTGTGTAGGGTACTATTGATCGATCTTGCTCAATAAATCTTACTCCTTGGTTAAATCTTGAAAATAATTCCAGTTCTTCATAGGAAGAAGAAAGAATTCAGCAATGCCTCTCAATCCGAAAGTGGTCGATGAGCCATTTACACAATGGGGCCTCAAATTCATTTGGATGATCAACCCAACCTTCAACACAAGGCACAAGTGGATTCTAATGGCCAAAGACTACTTCACAAGGTGGAGTGAAGTCATGGCACTGAATAATGCAATAGAGGCTGAGATAGTAGAATTCCTAGAAGAACTGGTGACGAGATTCATCCCACCCAAAAATATCATCTTCGATAATGCCAAAGCTTTCCTAGTCTCTAAGGTAAGAAAATTTGCACTTACGCATTGCATATTCCTTAAAACATCATCAAATTACTACCCACAGGGGAATGACTTAGCTGAATCAACAAACAAGAACCTAGTCTGACTCCTCAAAAGGATCGGGTTGGAATACCAAAGGGAATGGCATAAAAATCTCCAAGTAGCACTCTGGGAAGATAGCATAAATCCTAAGCAAGTCCTCAAGACTTCGTAGTATGAGCTAGTATATAGTAAAGAGGTTCTATTCCCTATCTCCATGGAGATTCGAGCACTGCAATTACTTAAATCTCTTTAGGTGGAACAAAATGACACAATGAAGGTATGGCTAGCCGAATTGATAGAAGTATAAGAGAGAAGAGAAAAATACATAATAGCCATGACTAACCACCAATAGGTGCTTAAACGATGGTTTGAAAAAAAAACATACTACTAAGGGCTAATGTGTGGAGACTTAGTGCTGACATTTAATGAAAGGGTTGCAAAGTCAGGTTAGCACAGAAAGTTTGACAACCTTTGGTATGGCCCGTTCAGGATAATTCAATGCAAATAGCATAATGCATTTGAGTTATAAACAATGGAAAAAGAAGTGCTAGGAATTCCAATCAACAATATTCACCTTAAATTGTTTAATTAAAAACTTTCATATCCTACTAATGTAAATATGTTTATAGTACTTTTCCTTTTCTTTCCCTTTTGTTTCATTGGTCAGTATCTTTATTTATCCTATGGTTCGTGGCAAAGAAGACCAAGTAACCCATTATTGCAGAGAGCAACAAAACAAGTGCATAGCTCAAAAGAATAGAAATATCAAATACCCACATGCAAAATTAAATTCATGCATATATGTTGAAAAGGAAACAATGACCCATGTTGCAGAATCCAAAAGAAAATAACAAAATGATTATATAAAGTTATATTTTCATTATATATATGCTTTAATATATACATTGTCAAGACGACTCAAAGGCCACACTTCTAAAGTATATCACTATATTCTGCTTCTTTCATATATTCTATGAGGAGCCCTTTTCAGGTGTATATACAAAAAATAACTGATTGATACAAGTTTGTTTTCAAAAAGGAAAAAGAAAAAAAACATGGAAGTTTTTAGTCCATAGCATGGGAAACAACAATGGACACATCAACCGCAACATCCACAATATCTTTGTCATCAACAACAACATTATCCAAGGGAGAAATGGCTAGTGGTGGAGAGAACACCAGGTTCCTGAAGTTTGTGTACTAGTCAATGTGATAGAACAGAACCACGTTGTAGATGCAGAAAATAAATTGGTAGGCATGGGTTACCCTCTAGCGGTGCTCATCTTATGACTAAAGTTGAAAGCCACTTAGGAATGGCAGCCATGGTACAACAACATCCTCTTCAATGAACCTCCTAAGGTCACTCGTGGTCACTATACCTCCACTGTATGCAACATTTGCCACTACCTCTCCAAGGCCATTCAGGTACTTCTTGGGAAATATTTATTTGACAAGATGAAGAATCAGGGGCTTGGGAATTCCAATATCCAGCATGGAGGCAAAAAAATATGAGCACACATCAGTGTTAACTTAATGTTTGTCCTTGTATTTGAGGAAATCCCATCCCATAACCCACTTCATGGCTATGATAGTCAGTGAGTGATTATTCTTCATCATCCTTTTCAAATGCCTCGTCCAAATCTTGCTTAAGAAGGCCATTTGGAAGTTATGGGAAACTAGCCTAATTGGGGTATTCATCTTGTCAGACACTTTACAACTACCTTAAAACTATCTCTAAAAAATGCCTAGCTCTAGCCTATGGAAATACAGTGCAACTACTAATGCTAAATTGCTAAGCCAATCAACCTATTACTGACTTTTCTCAAATCACTAAGTGTGCTTATGCTACTGGTTAGGGACCTATTTATAGAAAAATCAAGGAAATGCGTGGTGGTTTTCTTACCATAAATGTGATGTTAATCAAGTACCAACTTGAAAGCTATTCCAGAGCTTGCTCAAAATTCCCACCTAGTTATGTCTGCTCAGTACGGCTTGCTGCATGCAAAAATGATAAGGGATAATTAATTAACCTAAGCTGGTGGTAGTAATTGGCAGTGTTATACATGATTGAATACTGAAGTGTCATTCTCCAAGTGCTTTACTTATTCCAAGAATGAGCTTATATCTTTTCGAATGCTGGTCAGATCTTTGGCTTAATCATTCCTTTTGGGATATTAATTTCCAACACATACAAATGCTTAAGCTGATAGCAAAGTGTCGGCTCAAGCTCCAAGAAAATCGTGTTGTACAATATGGTTGCTAATTGTAATTATGAATTCTTGTTATACCAAAATGGCAAGTGATTCATCTCGCACAAGCTAAAGGGTTGGCAGTACATGTCGAATTAAATGCAAAAAAGGTAACTCTAGTCTACCACCTCAAGAAAAGATAGCTAAATATTGCATGTAAAAGTTTTAAAGCACTTAAAAGGTTTGTTCAAGAATGCTACTCAAAGAAAAAAGAAAAAAGTATCTATTGTGCAACCAAAGCCAAATTAGAAATCATAGAGAGGTTTAGGCTAGGAAGAATTTCTACACAAGGAAAAATGGTAAAGAGTTCAAGACAAGAAGCTCAAGGAGGGGCAATAAGAAGCTTATTTAAAGCTATGCGAGATGCACCATTTGTCAATGTCTTTGAAAAAATTTCTTATGCCACATCAAGTATTTCAAAAAAGATGAAGTGGGTAGGTACATAGGAATTGGAGAATCCCAAAAGTTGTAGAAACTAGACCCTAATCCAAGAAGACTAGGATAATATTCATGATCCCATTCTTTCAAAGAACGCTAAAAGATTGAGGGAAGTGGCCTATGAAATAATGAAAATATCCAAAAAGATAATGTTGACGGCAAAAAAAATATGGTTCAATGGGCTTCCACAATATATGGTCCCATCTGTGCGTTATTTCCCCTAATTAGTTGATGCAACCATTCAACGTGTCAACCCTAGCACCAACAATATCGAGGGCCGAACTCTGACGGTTAATAAAGTCCTAGCAACCATCTGGAATATGTTGTGTATTCTTGATACGACACAAAGAAAGATGAAAATAGAAGCATTCACTCCTAAATAGGGGGAACATATATGGAACACAAGGGATAAGGCTCTGGAGTTTTATAACAAGGAGGTCCAAAGAAATTAAGTAAAAAAGGATAAGCCACCAAAAATTATGGCAAAGCACCATGCTTTCAATGATGGCATTTGTTTTTCATTTTGGACACCAACAAAGAGGTGTATGCTTTTTAGTTGGGCCTAGATTTCTAGTTTCATAGGAAACAATCTTAATCTTGGTATGATTTTGTAGATTACCTATCAACTAAGATGATAGTAAAAATTAAGAGGTATCGAGTTCAATGGAAGTTTAGGTTTTCTTCCAATCTCGCCCATATATTTTTGCACCAGAATCCTGATTTCTTTAGTAAGCATGTGGAGTTATCTATTTTCAATGAAAGGAACAAAAGGAAGCTTATTTTTGTATGGGCTCCTCTCCTTTCTTCCACCTTCGACTATTATTCATTTTTTTGGATTTCTTCCTAACTCCAAATCTGCAATATTTTCAAGGAGAGGATGGTATGAACCGACTCACAAAGACGCAGATGGGATATATCCATAATTTCATTCCCAGATGAGACTAGTTTTTCAAAGAAAATTTTACATTCATCCGGTTGTGAGGCTTCACTGAGGAACCATTCCACCTTTTGACATGTGTTACAAATCAGGTGCTAGCCCTTGAAATATTCCATCGGGCATGTGTGATTGATGTTACCTTCTTAAGTGGAAAATCCAAGAGGAAGGGATTCTTCATCTACTCAAAAAGCTTCAAAACAGTGACCATGAAAAAGAAGCAGACACACCCACTATTGCAAGATAAGTTGGTTCATCTAGGGTTGGTACTAATTCATGACAAATGGAGTTACAACCCTTTCAACAATTTATCGTATGAGCATATTAGAGTAACTCATAGTCCTTGGTTATAATGGGAAAAAATGCGCAACCCACTAGAAGATGAGGATGAATTATTTGTCGACCTGATTCACATCCCAACAAAGGATTGAAGACCACCATGGAATAAGTTCTATTTCATTGTGGTGGATTATATGGAGGAAATCAAAATGGGAGCCACCCTATTCAGTGAGCTAAGAAGAGAACAAGAATGGAGTATATAAAAAGTTAGAGTCTTTTGGGTGTATCACCAAGAGATAAAACAACTTGATGCATCTTATGAAGGCATGTCAGATGATGAACATTTTGAAAAGTTGTGGGATGATGAGGACCTTGCTTCTGACTCAAGCACTAGTGAAGGTGATGACTTCGATGAAGAAGAAGAAGAGGTGGAGGAGGAAGCTGAGACATCAACGTCCTCTACCCAAAAAAATAAAAGGTCCATTGGGCAACCTGCTTATGTTGCTTCAAATGTGTGACTGAATCTATCAAGAGCCTCATGGACACTCACCTAGGCTTTGAAAGAAACAAGAGGGCCCCAACAACAATAGCCAGAGACTGTAGAAGTGGAGGATAGTCTACCTGCTAAGTAACAATGCACATAATCTATTATGGGCGAGGGTTCACAAGAACCCGCTGCAGACCAGGTGGTCGTAGCGAGCTAGGAGTTTGAAGTGAGGAGCCAACAACAAGCGAAGAACCAGCACCATCCTGTCCATAGGTAACATTCACTCCTCCTCTTCTTACTTCTCAATCTTTGGTATCTTCTGCTATTCCCGTGGCACCCCTAATTATAGTTGATGACCCTCCTTTCTCTGCCACTACCACAATGTTTGTGAGAGGTTTCTCCCAATTCACCCAGATAGGGCCATCTATCTTAACACCTAGGTGAACCCTGATAATAGCCACCACTACCCAAGCTCTCCTCGCCTCTCTTTCTGAAGGCTCAGCCAACATTAGTACCCCTTTTTCTACTGCTACCTTAGGTCTGACCTAATATGCCTAGTAAATAGAATTTATTATGACTACCCCAGCACTGCAGAAAATAATGAGCCCTTCTGCCAATTCACAAACCAAACTATTGAAGGTTCCCTTTTTCTCCCCGAAAACTATCAATCTCCCACCAGTGAAAATGTAGGGGCTTTCCACACTTTTATTTTATTTTCTCCCGCCTCCTGGTGCACCTATTGCAAGCAAGCTAGTTTAATCGTCAGGCCAATTCTTAGCATAGGGTGATGCTACGAAGGATGACAAAAGGGAGGCATAGTATAAGGTGTATACCATTTACAATGAAGTGCAACAAATGCTAGATTTTTCCACCATGTACCTAAACATTATCAAACGACAAGGGGAGATGCTTCCAAAAGATTATGACCTATATGCCATGGGGCTTGATCAGACTGCAACTCGACTACAAGACAAGGTGGAACTCATGGAAGAAACATAGC
>VDFB02332029.1:0-30047 GCA_007258455.2 Sequoia sempervirens
TGTCCTAATCCTAACCTTTACCCAAAGCTTTATCCTATAACCCTAACCTTAATCCTAAGTTGCTATATTTTTGTACAATAAAACCTTTAGTAAATCCTTAAAAATTTAATATTTATTTACATATATATGTTAATTTTGAATAAAATAGAATATTAGTGATTTTTCCTTTTTGAAATGTTCTTAATTTTTTAAAAAATATTGAAGATTTTTTATGTTGGAAGATTTCTACTATTCATGTACAGTGTTAATTCATGTGTATTTTGAGCAATCATTATTATAGTTGAAGATTATTTTGATTTTATAATTGTTTTTTCCTTTTTGAAATGTTCTCAATTTTTCCTATAGTTAAATTTGACATGTTAAAGACTTTCATTACCAACTTGATATTAATCTAAATATGCAGCAATCCAAAGACTTTACATTCACATGATTATTTCCAAATAATATTAAAATAATAACTTATGTAGATTTTGGAAGTGCATCTACACATTTTAAGCATAAGATCCATGTCCACTTGACCCATATTTTAATGCAATTTAGGTTTAGACCCTAAATTTCTGGTATATAAATAGATTGCTTTTGTTTATAAATTATGATTTATTGACTGATTATTGTAAATATTAAAATGTCCTTTATTAATCCATGTATGAGATCACTAAATTTCACATCAATGTCCTATATTAATGTCTTGACTATGAACATAAAATGCATAAATGTACATGTGTAAATTAAAATTTCAAACAATAATAAAGTCCATAATTTATGTAACATATTAAGTGCATGAAACCAATATATTAAGCGCATGAAATAAAGTCCAACAGAGTACATGAGAAACAAGAAATATAGTCCATGAAATAAACAAATATAGCACATAAAATCACATGTTTCTAGGCCATGTATTGTCTCTATAATCAAGAGACCTCTTCACACCATGCGAACTATGTGGATGACTGCTTGAGGAAGCACTTCTGCAATAAACATTGAGAGAAAGATGAAATTAGATATGAACAACTAAAATGATTTATTGACAATTTAATTTATAATCATCTCTTAAATTGAAAATTACCTTGCATCATATCCACATCTGGATGCTCTGGTGCGCTTGAAGAAACCTCTAAATTCTCTAAATCAATCTACATAAACAAGACAAAGAAATTTGAAATTAGATGTACAACTCTACAATTAAATTTTTTTAATTCAATTTAATTCAGAATTTATCATATTTTAATTGTACTGTATTCTGAGGTTGTGCACTAGGCTCTTCTCTAGGACCTGTCTGTACATGCTCAACTACAAGATGTGTCTCATGCTATAAAAGAAAAAGAATATGTGAAAATATCATATTAATATGTATATATTCAATTTAAAATTTATAATTCACTTTAAATATAATAAAAAAATTAAATTACCATTTGATTTGAAACCTGCTCTACATGTCCTCCTAGTGGTGTAACTATGTCTGGGTCAGGGCTGAAAGTTGCACTAACAAAGTCCTACAAGATCAAAATTAAAGCATGTACAATTTAATTAGGTTAATATATTCATATATATTCAAGTTTGCACATTTTGTGTAGAAAGTTTTGTAAACAACCTGGAAATCAGTGGCCTCACGAGTAACTGCAACATCAAATGTTTTCCCAATGCCCATTCTTATTGTGGTATCAACCTAGACATACATGTACATAGACATTTAACGCTTATAATATTTACAAGTGTGCATGCATGCGTTTCATATATCTAGTGAATTCAAAACTCATAAAATTGTAACTATACTAATGTAAACTTTAAACAAATTTACAATATGAATGTACCTGCCCCTGTTCTATGATGCTCGATAGTGGAGGAGTGCTTGACAATCCCTCAGAAGGAATCGACATGGATGCCGATTGACTCACCTAAACCAACATGAATATTTGAAACATATATGTGATTCGATTATAAATTTAAAACTCAAGTTAAATAATTTATGATTTCATATATAATTTTTAAAATTAAAATCAAAATACCCCATAAGGGTTGCCAAGTATGACCAGTGTCGATGTATGTACTCGTGGAACAGATGATTGCCCTTGCATTGTTAGTGTCATTTGTACACCAAACAATTTTATTGTTAAAATGTATTGTAAACTTTTCTTTGATATATACAACCATAAAAATTCTTATAAAATGAACATACATCTAGATGCATATTTATACCTGTGTCGTAGTGTCCTCAGGGTGGTGTTCTGCTACGAGGAACTCTACAAATGAATTGATGCGACCAGATGAACCACCAGAATCTCCCCGTCCACCTGAACTAGGTGTGTCTTGATCAGGTCCATAGCATACTTGATGACAACTAGTACATATATGGGGGACGGGCCTCGACACTCCTGGAGCGGTACTCGGACAAGCTCCATAAAAAACTCCTCCATCATCATCATCGTCTCTATGCTCCCCACTCGCTATCGCAGAAGCGTGCTGATCAAGGTCTCCTGCAAGTGTACTAAGGGAACCTAATGTTGAGACTAGAGCTTGATGATGTACAAGTGCAAGAATGGGAGGACCAGGAGCAACAACAAGGGGTTGCGTATGCATGGGGCACTGTGGGATTAACCTCTGTCTCTATCTCTCGCTAGGCATGCCGCCACCAACACTCAAAATGATCTAAAATCAAAATACCTGGCTTTTCCCCATAACAAACTCTATATATAGTTTTCTCAAAAAATACAATGGGCACTCCCAATTAGCATGTGGGGGACTATCAAAACCATATACCATCGATCCCAAAAATGTGCACTCATCTGTGGATGTATGCACCACCTCATGGATATTCTAGATTTGTTGGGTGGAATGGGTTGTCAAGTAACTGGGTCAAGAAAGTAGGGGGCTAGATGGGCTTTCGCTATTTTAAGGTCTAATATTTTTTTGTAAGAGAGACCATCGTAATAAAAATTGTCTCATTTGTCTGCCTCACACGCCTATCAAGATCGGGGACCGGCTCATCTCCGATGTGGAACGTAAATAACGTTTTGCATTGCGATGCAAAACATCTCACATAGGAGGAATCACGTTTGACTCTCATAGCATTGATTTGATTTTGTAAGGATGCAACTCTTGATCATTTTATTCATGCCTCTCGCTTTAGCCTCAAGATGTGTGATAGGTGCCGATGTGGCATACAGGGTGGAGGGAGGAGGGGACGAGCGAGGTGGAGGTGGGAGGGGAGGGAGGACGAAGTTGTGGTTGAGGTGGTGGATTGATGATATCATCAATGTTGAAATCATCCATGATATGCTTGATATAAATGTGCACCTACATTAAATCATACAAAATAGTCCATGTGCATACATATATTAAGACCATATATTTAATTGAAATAGGACGAGCAACATATATATATTTAAAAGATCATATATTTAATTGAAATGCACATATATATACATCGATTGTTCATCCCAAGAGCATATCCATACAAAATTCAAAATTAAATGTATGTACATGTACATTTAAAATAAAATATGATGCATAATTTGCACGCTGCATAAATCATTAAACTAAACTATGTACATACATACAAATTTCAAAATTTAAGAACTATATATGCAAATTTCTTTAATACATGCACATACATACTAAAACAATAAACTTGAAACATTCACAAAATCTCATTTTATGTCTAACACACACACAATACATATATATTACAATTTTTCTTTAGGAGAAATCATGATCTAGTAGGATAGTCATAAAATATATACTATTATATACTATTCATTAAGTAAGTTCATAAATTCACCAAATTCATATAATCCATGTCACTAAAAATATCCATCTAGAACCAAAATCATAAATTCATGTCACTAAAATATCCATTTGGGAACCAAATTTATAAATTCATCACACAAAAATCCATCGTTCAACCAATTTATAAATTCATAACTATTTAAGATCATTGTTTTCATTTATAAACTATTATGGCTCTCTACTGCATAGATCTTCATTTCTTTGTGTTTTCCTTTTCAAAATCAGGAGTTCTCCTCTCCTCTAGCCATTGTTGATGTCATCTACGATCCCATCCATAGCCCTCGATAGTATCAATAAGGGTTTGCATCCAGATGCAACATCCTCATTGTGAGGTGCGACACATTCTTCATTTTGAATAATGTTTATTTGATCTTGGATGGTTCTAGTAGAAGCATTGATTTGTGCTTGCAAATGAGCATGTTCATTGATTTCAGGTGGTGGAGGTGGGGGGTTACGAGGTGGAGTGGGTGGAGGTGGAGGTGAAGGTGTTGGAGATGGATGGTGTGGAGGTGGATTGGGAATATTATTGAATGGATCCATGTGATTCAAGATATGAGGAACTCGCGATTAGATTTGTAATTTCAAGATGTAAGATACATGTTTAGGAAATACCTTAAAACATTCAATATAAGTGGCCTAAATAATTGAATACAAAATGATAAAATTGGCATAAGCCCCATTTATATGTCTAAGGCACATGTTACTGAATGAAAATACAATTAACTATTGATATTGTATAACTTTGCAGATCTTATTATTGTTAAATTTGGTTGGGCCTTGGGCAACTTTGATCACCAAATTTTTAAGAACTTTTGATCCCCTTAAGAAATTCCCCATATTGGAACCCCCTTAAGAAAATCCAAATTCACGATTTAGGTGACAGGGATTGGCTTAAGGGGATTTACGCCTAGTGAGGTCCTAGGAGAAAATGGCATGGTTCAAGGAATAAAATTAGGTGAAGTTGCCCAAGGCAACCAAATTTCATTAAGAGCCTTTAAAGAAAAAATGATGGCTTTAGGGTTTAGGCTTATACTTTGTTTAGGGTTTAGGTAATTGTGGGATAGCTTAAGGATCTACATGTAGTAAGATCCTAGGAAAAAGCTATAGCATGGTATAGCGGGAATGAAATTTGGCTGAGTTGCCTAAGGCAACCAAATTTCATTAAGAGCCTAAGAAAAATGATGGCTTTAGGGTTTACGTTTAGACTTTAGAGTTTAGGTTTAGGTACAGGATAACTTAAGGAGATATATGTAGTAAGATCCTAGGACAAAATTACATGGCATAAGGGAATGAAATATGGTGGAGTTGCCTAAGGCAACCAAATTTCATTAAGAGCCTAAGAAAAAATGATGGCTTTAGGGTTTAGGGTTTAGACTTTAGAGTTTAGGGTTTAGGGTAATAGGATAACTTAAGGGGATATATGTAGTAAGATCCTAGGACAAAATTGCATGGCATAAGGGAATGAAATTTGGTGGATTTTCCTAAGACAACCAAATTTCACTTTATGATCCTGGGTAGGACAAAATGAATGGTTTAGTGTTTAGGGTTTAGGGTTTAGAATTTGGAATATTTAATGAACTTGCAAGTTAGTGAAGAACATTTTCTTGTGGAATAGTTGATTGAGATCTACTCTTGTTTCTACTAACCAACCTAGATCATGATGGCAACTTTGATCACCAAATTTTAAGAACTTCTTTGATCCCCTTAAGAAAATCGAATTACCATTTAGGGTGACAGGGATGCTTAAGGGGATTTACGTCTAGTGAGGTCCTAGGAGAAATGACATGGCTCAAGTGAATAAAATTTGGTGAAGTTTCCAATGCAACCAAATTTCATTAACATTAAGGAAAAAATGAATGGTTTAGTGTTTAGGGTTTAGATTTTAGAGTTAGGGTTTAGGGTTTACAAACTTAGGGTAAAGTTTTGGTGCCCCTTGGAATATTTAATGAACTTTTTGAAGTGAACAACATTTTCTTGTGGAATAGTTGATTGAGATCTACTCTTGTTTCAACTAATCAACCTAGATCATGAAATCTCATTCATATTATAATCTTGCACGATCTTATTATTGTTAAATTTGGTTGCCTTGGGCAACTTCACAAATTTTAAGAACTTCTTTGATCCCCTTAAGAAATTTGTCATATTGGGACCCCTTAAGAAGTTCAATTTATGATTTAAGGTGATAGGATGGCTTAAGGGATCTAGATGTCTAGTGAGGTCCAAATTTAGTCATACTATAGCCTCATTGTTCCATCTAGCTCTGGGTCAAAAGTGTTTACCCCTCTAATAAAAAAAGTATCATGTTAAAATGAATCAATCTATACATATCACAAAAATAACAATAATCTTAAATGTAACCCATACTCTAACAATAATAGAATGCTAAATGATCCCCACCCCTAACCATATCCTAATTGAATTGCAAACCTAATTGAAACTTAATTAAATTATAACCTTTACCTAATCTTAAATTTATTCCTATATTATATTATATTTAAATTAATTTATATTTGTATTATAATTATATTAATATTTATTATATATTCCTAATTGTAACCTAACTATTTACTACAAACCTAATTGAATCTTAAGCCTAATCCTCATTAAAACCCCAAGTAAATTGTAACATTACCTATCCTTAATTGTAATCTTATATTATATATTTTTATGATATTAAATATTTATATTATTTAATATATTATATTAAATATAATATATTAAATATATAAATATTTAATTATATTTCTTTTATATGAATCATCCTCCTATCTCTAAATTGTAATAATAGCATGTAGTTCCTCCAAACTATCATCATGTACCTCCTCCCTTTCCCATGTAATAGGTGTACCTTGTAGGTGTTAAATGGTTCCATCTTGGTCTCCTTATTGATGCATTTCTATCCTTCCACATAAATCTATATAGTATCAAAATATAGGTAATTTTATGGTTATTGAATCTCTCTTAATTGCTAAAGAATCCATTATGATTGAGGATGGGTGGATTATTATCTAGGATCACATCTTAAAAATCCTATAGAGGTCATGTGGTATGTTTTTCTTAATACATATATTCCCATACAAACCTCTTTCCATGTATTATCAACTCTCCTATATAATAGACACCTTCCTAGATTTAAATTTCATATGATATATATGTACCCAAGTGTTTCCAATTGGAATTTCTATAATTATACTTTTATGGCATTCTAGATATTCAAAATAGTTTTCATAAATCTACCAAATAGACCCATTTTTGACATTGAACCTACATAATTTTAGGTATGTCCAATGAAAGATTAGGGTCTAGGGTTCATAAATTTCAAATGCTTTAGTGTTGAGGGTTTAGATTTTACAATTTAGGGTCTAGGTTTAGCAAACTTAGGGTGAAGTTTGGGTGGCCCTTGGCATAATTTAGACTTGCAAGTTAGTGTCAATTGGAATCGATTGTACGCGCTTAGATTTACGAATTTTCTAACTAAATTTGCAAACAAACATCAAGATAAACTTTATGAATTTTAACTATTCTTTAACATATTGATTTCTAATCTAATTATAATTTAACATTGAAACTAAAGTTTAATATATATCATTTTTTCCATACAGCAAAATAAAATTTAAAACATTTAAGCAATGCAAATGAATTTTTTTGAGCTCAAATTACCTAGTTTTCAAAATCAAAATGATTTGTTCGATTCTAATTTAGGGTTTTAACAATTTCTTTGTTCCAATTCAATTTAGGGTTTCAATTTTAAACAATTAGGGTTTTTAATGCAATTTTTTCATTTCAATTCAAACTAGGGTTTTCAAATTCAATTTTTTTCGTTTGATTTGAATTCAAGGTTTCAAAAAGCTTGATTTGGATTTGTAAATGCAATGTTTTTATTTCATTTCAATTTCTAGGGTTTTGAAATGCAAATTTTTTGTTTTGTTTCAATTAGGGTTTTCAAATTCATTTTTTTTGGGTTTAATCGAACAATTTAGGTTTCAAAAGTTAAATTTTATTTCTAAAACACAATTCAAGGTTCATTTTTTCATTTTTATTAAAAAACCTTCAGGTTTCATTACATTTTTTCATCTATTTTTACAATTATTCATTTCTACTATAATAGTTTAAAAAAATACTTAAAACATGAAATAAATTAAAAAAAACATGCTAAATTCATTTATTTTCTTCAAAATTTCAATTCAAAATTAAAAAATGCAAAAAAATGGCATATAGGGGGTACCTATAGCTGATAGTGGGGGTCGTTGTCGCCAAAACTCGGGGTCCCATCCGCTGTGCAGTGAAATCTATTTTTTTATAAAAAAAATAGCAATACAAAATGGGATCCCAATTTCTACAAAACGGGATCCCGATTTATAGAAATTGGGATCCTGTTTTTTAGTAATCGGGATCCCGTTTTGTGAGAATCGGGATCTCGTGCCTTTTCCATCGGTTCAGAATCTGATGGGAAACGGGATCCCGATTTTTACAAAGCGGGATCTCGTTCCGTCTCAAGCTCGGGATCCCGAACCATAACAGGATCCCAATTTTTAAAAATCGAGATCCCGTTTATTAAAATCGAGATCCCATTTCCTCAATGCCGATTTCAATTTTTTGGTTAAGGCAAAAACTTCCACGTTTCGTGGACTCAACTTTGTGCACTTACCCAGTAATCACCCCTAACTTCCCTCTGAGATACTCAAAATTATCCTTAGGCAACAGATTTGTAAAGATATCTACAATCTGCTCCTTAGTAGGCACATACTCCAATTTGACTTCCTTTTCACTCACCTTCTCTCTCAAAAAGTGAAACTTGATAGATATATGCTTGGTCTTTGAATGCAACATCAGATTTTTAGAATTGTTAATAACACTTGAATTATTACAGAATATAGCAATTGGCTCATCATACACAACTCTGATATCCTTCAACATCTATTTCATCCAAAATACTTGAGTACAATTATTAGCAACAACAATGTATTCTACCTTTGTAGTAGATAAAGAAATGGCATTCTACTTTTTACTTAGACATGAAATTAGCTTCTTTCCCAAGAAAAATGCACCACCACTAGTACTTTTTCTGTCATTCACATCGCCTGCCCAATCAGCATCAGTAAAGGCACTCAAAGTAAGATCATCATCTTTAGGATACCATAGGCCAAAGTCAACTGTCTCCTTCAAGTATCTAAAAATCCTCTTCACAACAGTCACATGAGATTCCTTAGGATCAACTTGAAATCTTGCAACAATACATACAACATTCATGATATCAGGCCTAGTTTGAGTTAAATACAAAAATACACCAATCATTGATCTATATCTAGTCTGGATTTCCTTTAGAGAATCATCTTTTGTTTTCAACTTACATCTGGTCACCATGGGTGTACCAACTGGATTTGAATCTTCCATACCAAACTTCTTCAACAATTCTTTCACATACTTGGACTGAGCTATAAAGATCCCTTTATCTAACTGAGTAATTTGCAATCCCAAAAAGAATTTCACCTCTCCAATCATTGACATCTCAAATTCACTCTGTATCTTATCAACAAACTTTATGCATAAACTATCATCTCCTCCAAAAATGGTATCATCAACAAAGACTTCCACAATCAAATCTTTATCATGATCAATCTTGAAATATAGATTACTATCAATAGTACCTTGTTAAATCCAAGCTTCAGTAAATACTTGTCCAATCTGGCATACCAAGCTCTAGGTGCTTGCTTAAGTCCATACAATGCTTTATTTAATCAACAAACCATATCTCCCTGATCAGTCAATTGAAATCCATTTGGTTGCTCAACATACACCTCTTTTTCCAACTCGCCATTTAGAAAAGCTGACTTGACATCCATATGATAAACCTTGTAGTTTTTGTAAGCAGCATAAGCAAGAAACAATCTCATAGCTTCAATTCTAGCAATAAGGGGAAAAGTCTCTTCAAAATCAATTCCTTCCATCTAGGAATATCCTTTACATACCAGTCTTTCTTTGTTTCTAACCACTTCACCTTGCTCATTCAGTTTGTTTCTAAAGACCCATTTAGTTCCAATTATATTTTTATCCTTAGGTCTAGGAACAAGAATCCATGTATCATTCTTCTCAATTTGTTGTAGCTCTTCTTTCATTGCTTCTACCCAATGTTCATCTTTACATGCTTCATTCACATTAGTAGGCTCAATCTTTGAAATCAAACAGTACTCTTTTGCAATCTTTCTCCTAGTCTAGACACCTTTTTTCTTATCACCTATCATCTAATCTTCTGAATGATTCAATCTTACATACCTCGAAGTCTTAGGACGTTCTTCAACTTCAGGCTCTTTTGATATCTCTTCTACACTTTCACTAGTTTCTCCTTCCTCTTGATTTTCTTGATTCACCGGAATGATTTGAAGTATAAATTTGCTTTCCTTTATTTGCATTGTGATTTTGATCATCAAAATCATATCCACAAGTTCTAGATGGTGTAGCTATGTCTTCATCAACCTTGATATTTGCACTTTCAACCATTTTCCTCAATATCTTATTGTAGCACCGATAGGCCTTGCTTTTAGTAGAATAACCTAGAAAGGCACCTTCATCACTCCTAGCATCAAACTTTCCTATATCTTCATCTCTTTTGATATAACATTTGCTTCCAAAGATCTTGAAATATCTAATAGTAGGCTTATGACCAGTCCATAGCTCAAAAGGGGTCTTCCCAGTATCACCTTTGATTTGTACCCACTTGAGAGTGTACACAGCAGTACTCATAGCTTCTCTCCAGTAGATACGAGGAACATTTCCTTCCAAAATCATTGTCCTAGCAGCATCTTGAACTATTTTGTTCTTCCTTTCCACAACTCCATTTTGTTGAGGGGTCCGTGGGGTAGATAATTGTCTCCTTATCCCATGTTCTTCATAAAAAGAATTAAACTCACCGGAAGTGAATTCACCACCTTTATCTAATCTCAAACATTTAATCTTTAGACTTGTCTCTGTCTCAACCATAGCCTTAAAGATCTTGAACTTTTCCAGAGATTCAGATTTCTCCCTTAAGAAAGTAGCCCACATCATTCTAGAATAATCATCAATAAGCAACATGAAATACCTATAACCTTGTAGACCTCTGACTCTAGAAGGACCACACAAATTAGTATGCACAAGCTCCAACAATTCATTTGAATTATGTTGTTTGCTTTGAAATGAAATTCTAGTTTTCTTCCCTAACTCACATACCTTGCATATAGTATTAGTAGGTTTCACCAACTTAGGAAGATCTCTCACAACCTTAGTAGAACTTATCTTGACAATATTATCAAAGTTAACATGACACATCCTCCTATGCCACAACCAAATTTCATCAACTTCAGCAATCAAACAACTTTTACTAGCAGCACTTAGGTGAAATATATTACCTTTAGTTTTTGTACCTAATGCAATTACATTTCTAGAACTTCCCAATATTCTGCACTTTCCATCCTTGAACTGAAGATTGTATCCCTTATCTACCATCTATCCAACACTTAAAATATTATGCTTCAGACCTTCCACGTATAGGACATCATCAGTATTATTCTTACCATCAAGAGAAATGCATCCTCTTCCATGGATCACACCAACTTTATCATCACCAAATCTCACAACACCACCATCATACTTTTCCAAGCTCACAAACTTACTTTTATCTCCTGTCAATTACTGTCAATTACCCATTCATCTTTCTCTTCAACTCGAGAAGCTAGAGATTTCTACACATTTATACAACTAGCAGATTCAGTAGACACAAAATTATTTTCCTTAATAGCAATAAATACCCATTCATCCTCACTTCCATTTCCTTTATCAGATTCATCATCTGTTACCCCTTCATCAACAACATATTAACACTTATTTTGAAATTTAGGCTTGTTATGTCTTGGCTTAGAAGTTCTTTCTGGACACCTTGATGCAAAATGACCTATCTTATTGCAAGAAAAACATTTATGGGGCAATTTCCCTTCATACTTAAATTTTCCTCTCTGTACTCTTTTGATAATAAGTGCTTCTAGCTCTTCCGCCTCTCTTTCTTCTTCAATCTATCTTATTTCATCCTCATACTTGAATGTCTTTCTAGATGAACTTTCACCCGAATCATATCTTTGTTTATCTCTTTCAGAAGTAGTGGCCTTGAATGCAAATTCTACCTTAGGAAGGGCATCACCAAATTCACTCAACTCAAAAGTAGTAAGCTTACCTATCAACATATCTCTGGTTACATTTGTTACAGTCTGTAGCTCCTCAATAGCACTAGCTTTGACTTTATAAGAAGTAGGAAAGGATCTAGGCACCTTAACTACAATCTCTAATTCATCCAACTATCCACCAGCAAATCTAATACCACACACAAGTTCATTCACTCTTTGCATGAAACTAGTAATGTTCTCATCATCACCCATTCTCAACATTTCATACTTCCCTTTCAAACTTTGCAACTTAGCAATCTTCACATTAGCATCACCTGCATACAAAGTTTCAAACTTTTTCCAGATCTCATAAGCAGTCTTCAAATCCATCACATTTGTCATCTCAGTATTAGTCAAAGCACTCAAAAATGCTTCCTTAGCCCTGATATTATACTCAACATCTCTAATCTCAGCAGTAGTAGTAGGACCATACTATGGAATAACATACCTATTGCTTGTAATGCTTAAGTAGGGTTCACCAATGCATCTCAAATGAAAGTCCATTCGAGTCTTCCATAGAGAGTAATTTGTTCCATCAAATCTCAGACTATCCTTCTTATAAGCCGCCATCCCAAATCACCTTCAGTTGTTAAAATTCTTCCAAGGAACCTGCTCTGATACCCATTGTTGGCAACACAAGGGCAGACAACTAAGAGCTAGGGTGAATCAGTTATCTCTAAATTTCAAACTTATTTGACTTATTAACTCTTATTCTTAGATCTGATTAATAACAATGAAAGCATAAATCATGAACACATCAAAAACATGCATAACACCAAGATTTTTTTTTATGTGTAAGCCCTGTTAGGGGAAAAACCATGATGGAGGCTAGTCCATAAGATTATACCCTGTTAAAAGTATAAAGAATGAAATGGGGAATGCACATGCATTTAGGCACACTGCCTAGAGCTCATTGCTCAATTACAAGGCTAACTACCCAAAGGAAGACACACTATCTTACATAAAGATTTAGATTACATCCGTAGGGATTTGAACTGATAAAATAGCATCTGTTAATGCCTGATCATAGTTTCGATTAAGCACATGAACACTTCTTCACTCTTCTTCACACTTTTCTTTTCCTTCGAATGATTTAGAAAATTATTCACACATACACACACTTAGCATCCACAAGCACACCTTCAAATTGAATAAACAATCACTCTTATATATCCCAACAAGGAATTACATCGCTACATGTTGGCTTCAAAAAAATAATAAAAATATTTACAAACTGTTGGCCCAAATCAATAACAATTATTAATGAAAATCAACCAAAGTCGGACACAACTTAGTGAAGACCCAAAATAACATCTCCAACATGAAAATACTCCAAATAATTTCGGTTGAAGGATCCACAACATGCTACAAACACCTAGTCAGCCAAGAACATGAACACGCAAGAGAAAATATCGGATCGCGAGCACAACGATCAATGTGGAAGTGCAACACAAATAGAGCATGATCTAGAAACATCCACAAACATCATGAATCACCAGAGAAGCATTTGCAATAATAGAACTGACTGGAATCACATCATCTTCATTCAGGAACACAAACTAAAGTAACAGAAAGACTCTCAGAATACAAATCTTCATAACTCCATCAAATCTTCATGTGGATCTTTGAAACTTGACATGGATATACTGGATATACTCAACAAGAAACCCTTTAGTCCACAACCTCTTATCATCAACGAATTGAAATCATCGATAAACTGAACTTCACTTCACCACTGACAACCTACAACTCAGTTTATCACAATTTTCTCAATATTTTCAACATATACAACTTCTAATGCATTAATGCTAATAGTGTTGACATCAATGAAAACCACATATCAGCAAAAAAACCACAACATCCAACATAATTGATTTTGTTAATTCAATTTTGATTTAGATTAATCTAGATTAATTAATATAGGTTCATTTTTTTTAGATTATTTAATTTGATTAATTTAGTTTCGATTTAGATTAATTAGATATTTAGTTGATTTTTGTTAATTAGATTAGATTAAATTTTGTTTGTTAATTTTTTGTTAGCTAGATTAATGTTTTTGATTAATGAGAAACAGGTTTTGAAGGGTGTCTAGAACCCTAAACAAAAAGAGAAAGTGGCAGTAAAGATAGAATAATGGACTGCCCACCCAACACACCAAAAAACTAGTTGATTAGCAAAACATCAATAAACCATCAAAAAGAAATCAAAGCAACAAAAAAAACAAACCAAACAACCATTAGAGAAGTTCTTTCAGCATCTTTTCCGCCTCCAAATCCTTAGACACTAGCCTATCATGCATCTCCATGATATCCTCAACATCACGACTAGGGACTGTTTTACCTTTCTTTGTTTTACTTCAGGTATGCACACTTGGACCAACATCCAAATCCATGGTAGGAATTTCCATGACAACACTCCCCCCCTTTCCTTAGACACATGTTCATCAAACAAACCTCTACTAGTCCATTCCTTTGCTTTCTAGTTGAGGAAGACCATACCTTCAGCTAAGGCCTCCAACTTCTCCTTGCTAATGTTGATTATCATATCCAAGTCCTTTTGAAGCTACCTATTATGCTTTTCCAACAAAGCCATCCTCAGTCCATAATCACTCTTCAAATTAGCACTTTCGTCCACCACATACCCAACACTGGAATTCAAAGACCTAGTTAATGCGAAGATAGAATCCTTCTCCTTGCGACTGCGAAGAGTGGAAATGTTACAACGGGCAATAGTGTCATGTGTGTTATGGAGGTCCTGCATCTCTTGCATGAGCCACATCATTAAATTGAACGAAATATCTGCCCTTTCTTTCACCAAACCATATGCTTGCAAGAAATTCATAGCTCCCCAAAACACACCCTTGCCTTGATGCGAAAGCTTGGCCTTAACCCTATCCTTAGACACTGACACCTAGGAAAAATCTTCCACATTGACCACAAAATTCCCCTTGCCCATGGTAGGGGACCCACCATCACTAGAATTCCCCAAACCATCACCTTGGGTATTCTCCGCCACCTCCTAAAATTTATCACCCACTTCCTTAGGCCGACCCTTGGCCTTCTTAACACTAGAAGGTCCTTCCTCTGCACCCTCCACAAAGGCATCCTTAAGTTTGTGTTTGACCTGTGGTAGGAGAGATTTAGAATTGGAGGCTAAGGGTTTAAACCCACTATATGAGGGTGTAATCCAAGTCAGTATTAGGGTATGTGTAGGATCATGATGGGCCAAAAAGTGGTGATATGATGGGTATGTGTAGGGTATGTGGCTAACAACTTTTTTTTACCTAAAATTGATGAAATGAAAAGGGTTTTTAAAGGAGTTTCTCAGATTTCCACCAATATAAATTATGCTTTACTTTGAATTTAATAAATAATTGTTATTCATTTTCTATTTGAATTACGACTAAAGTCCTAATTGATAGGTTGATTGAAAAACATCTATAGCATTCAAACGATGTCACATTTTTTGAATCTAAAACATGCATTACATTCTATGCTTCACATATTATAAGATTAGAAAAAAAATTGAATTTCATAAAGTTTTGACCAAGTTAAGGTGGTCAGACATACGAGTTTTTATATTTTTTAAAAGTTGTAATAAAAAATTCATAATTAATTATTTACTTGGAAAAAAATTACAAAAAAATATGCATCACATTGGGACATGAATCCTCTAATTATATCTAAAATCTTATAAAAAAATATTATCATTTTATTGTGGTTAGGGTGGTTAGACAGACACCTACTTCTTTATTTTTCCCCGAAATTTAAGTACTACTCCATTGAAATTTAAAATTTTCACCAAATAGATTTAAAAAAAAAAAAACCTAGTAGTTTAGAAACTATATTCAATTTGCTACAAATTCTATTCTTACATATTTTTGAAATAATATATATAACTTATTCAAATTTTTACGTCAAGTTGCCTAACTTTGATTTTTCTAATTTTTTTGCCACTTAAGGGCCTATTTTTTCCATGATGATCCTGCACATACCCATCATACCCATTGGACCAACCCTCCAACTCCTCTTCAAATTATGTCCCCTCACTCTCCAAAATTTCTTCAATCTGACATTTCCCACTTTGTTTCATCTTCTTTTTAGAAACAGGGAACCGGGGAGTTTAAACAATACAATTAGCTTTAATGAAATCAACAATGAGCAACATCAAACCCTCATGCAAAAAAGGGTTTCTAGGGTTCTTCCTAAAATTGGAAATTCCTTCTTCCAAAGACATTAACAAGTAAAATGGGAAAGACACAAGCTTACCATGCCTGAAGTGGTTGAGAAGTACAAAATGGTGACCATACAACGTCGTATATCTGTCATTGAGGGTAAAATACCTCATCAATGCAACCACCACATCTTGCCATATGGGTTTAATCTTGGACCTGTCATATCCTCCACAATCCAATCTCACCATTTTAGCTCGTTCTCTATCTCGAAGAAATTTTTTCCTCGTCGACTAAGAGATATTCTTATCCCTATAGAATTTCCTACCTTCCATCAACATACCTGTAACTTCAGCTATAAAATCTTTATTGATGGTAGTGTCCCCAACAAACATACTAAGCACACGTCCATGCCAAGAGTCCACAAAATCCTTGGACACACTAGCCTTAAAGCCACGTAACCTCTCCATGAAAGGAGTCACACCACCTCTCTGCAAAATTTCATAGACATCGACATTAGCTTTGATGTCATCACAAGAGAGAGGCCTCATTCTGCACGTGTCCCCACACATCATCAAAACACTAGCAGAAAGAAACCACAGATGACAATAGCAGAACACAAAGGCAAAGAGAAAGTTAACACCCAGAAAGCATGTGCAACTGCCAAGAGTAGTACCAGTAATAATAAATCCAAAGAGGATTATACACCTCAGACCTAAAAGAACACAAATTCCAATGAGCATCACTTGTGCAGAAAGTCTAATCAACTAGGAACCCCAAAATTCTTGTGCATTCCAAAGCCCAGAGAGGTGGCCAGAAACAACTAGCTAATGTAAGTCATTATGAATAAGGGTGCGTAAATCAATAGGAAGGATGTCATTCACATTCCACGATCTTGTCGATGTCACCCCAAAATTCGCCAACCAATTAGCCACAAAATTTCCCTCCCTATAGGCATGAGATATGTAAATTTCCTCAAATTCCCGACTTAAGGAAATGGCATCAAGTATAAAAATTTTAATAGACCAAGGGGGGGGATCCATTCCTTAGGTAATTAACAATATTTAGGGAATCCCTAGCTAGATTAATCTTATTTTCCTTTCTAGTTTAGTTTTGATTTTGTGGCTAATCTTTGTTGACTTGGTTTTTTTTTGATTCGCATGTCAAAGACTTAAAATGAAAACTTAAACTTTCGTTTGTCGAAGACTGGAGGCTTAAATTACTAATAAGTGGTTTTGCAGGGCTCTCCTTAATTTTCTTTATTTTAAGTATCTTTTTTCACATCTAGAACAATTAGGGGGGGTTAATTTTTCATGAGGTGGTAGGTGTATGCTCTCACCTTGTGCAAAATTGGTGATCAGAAGCTAGACCCATCGCCTTTTTTTTGCTTTCATATGGGAGGTTAATGAACCAGTGTTTTTTATGCTTGAGATGGTAGGTGTATGCTCTCACCTTGTGCAAACTCGGTGATCAAAAACTAGACCCATTGTTTTTGTTGTGTTAATCCATTAGAGGCCCTACCTCCAAAATTGTGAGAGGGAATGACCCAAGCAACACTTTGTTTCAGTTCGCTATATAAATTGTTGTGATTGTTGGGAAAGTCTTTGATCACTTGGTGAGGATGTTCTATGTAGACAAGTGCCACCCCTAGTATCAGCGTGATACATCAAAATCCTTTCTTAGGAAGGGACTAGGAGGCCTCTTAATTGAGCTAATCTTTCCTCACATATAGGCACCAATATTTTCCTAAAACATAGATTAAGAACTTTTTTTTTGGCCAAAAAACCCTATTACTTGTTGGTGCAGGAATGGTCATTCTAAAGCCACCCTACATTCCACTATTCCTCGTAGAGACAGAAAATCCCTCAAGTTCTTCAGATCTTAGGGGGTAAGAGAACTTGGTGTGCCTGTGTCACATAAGGGGGAGCCAGTGTCACCAAGATCTCTAGTTGTCTGCTTTGTTTAAGTGTTTGGAGAAATCCAAGTAGGGACTCAATAGGTAGTATCCACTTTCTAGCCTAGGTTATGCTTGCTTACAAGTGTTCTCAAAATTTGTCAATACTAGTGAAACAATTTTGGGAAACATAAGCCCCTACTCAAACATTCTCTGATTTTATATTAGAGTCACTTAAAAACTTTTTGTCTGTTGTGTTTTGCATGTGTGTTCAAACAAACATTTCCAATACAAATCAAACACCACACCTGAAACTTACAACATTTTAACCTTGAAATGAACTAGGCCTACACATCCAAAAGGATCTTAACCTTTAATCTATTTAGACCAAGGACTTGATCACCTCATTTTTATCATTGTCCATTCATCCATCACCTCATCATTTTGCATTAGACATTCCCCATAGGTCAAATTTTTAGGTCATATTTTTAGCTTGCATAAACCTCTTGATTAGGAAGTTCATCAAACTTAGACTAGACCATAGCTTCAAATTTGTATTCTCTTGACCATATCTTTCAAAAAAAAATCATCCTATTCCTTCATCATTTAAGTTGGTTCCTTAGCTCATTAGTGCAGTTTGAGACCACCTTGTCAACATATCCTAGATTAGTACTATACCCAAGGTCATTGATAATCATATTAGTTGTTATACCTATCTTAGTTTGATTAGCAACCGTATCTTCAACTCACCAGAGGTTTTAGTCTTCATCCTAGGTCATAGTACTCCATCCCTTCATCTCACATCTTGCATACCCTAGTCATAGACATACTTCTGATTTTGATCATTGTGACATTACCTTATTCACACCTTGATTATTGTCACCTTGAATCTTAATCATGGTATCATTATTACACATCCCTATAACTTCAAAAATACAAAAAATATATCTTAGGTTGAATACCTTAGGATTAAGTCATGTACCTTTGCATTTTCATTTTCTAGACTTCACCTCACCACCATGTCTTCAATTCACCTTGATATGCTCCATAGTCAAATTGAATACCAGTCACTCCGCAATGGTCAATACCAACAAGCCATAGAATTCAAGAGACAATGGATCAATTCTCCATCCCAATCACCCATAGTCTCAACTCAACCATCCATCTACCCATCTTACCAAAAATCCATAAGCTCAAGTCCTTCATCCACCTACCCTGAATATCAAGAGTCACTCTCCATTTATCCACAACAAACGTCTATTAGTCATCCCTATCCCAACCTTGACAAGGGGAACCAACCTTCCACTAGTTCCTTCCAAGCCTCCACATCTTATCCTAATACATCATCCCTCAACCCATTCCAAGCCTCCACATCCTATCGTAGTCCATCATCCACTAATCCATTCCTATTCACTCCATCCCAAGCTACATTTAGTTATGAAAATACATTTGGTCATGGTCTCCAAAATCACATCATATTTCCTACACCTTGGGATACATGTCAAAAAGAAAGTCCAAAGCATGACATCATAGCTTCACCTTCATGTCAAGATTGAAGTATTTCATCCCAAGACCCCATCCTTAAGTCCATACAAGAAGTCCTTCTAGATAATCATGTCATCCAAAACACACCTATTTTTGACCAATATCTTACCCTTGAACATGAAGTCCACAATGATCCTCTCATTGACCTTTATACCATCCATGATCAAATATTTGAAGATAATCCTATCCAAACTCCAAACACCACCATTTCCCAAAAAAGAGACACTTGTCGAGCCTTTGGACACATAGATGATCTTCCTCTAGAACAAGAGTCTTCTACTCTAGACATATTTGCAAATGATCAAGCTATAGCTGAATTCATAGGACTCTATGTTCATGACCATAAGGAAGGTTTCTACATTGACTTGGAAGCACTAATATCTTTTGAAGAACCATCAAAATCTAATATTTCACAAAATTAGACCAAAGGTATCAATCAAAAATCTTTCCCACATATCAATGGAGCTAAAATATCCTATCAACTAGGATCATCCACTTTTATCAAATCAGGCTTTCCCACATAAGAAAATATTTCGAGCAACAGTTTCCACAATGATGGGTTTGCATATTTCTTTCAAAATGATAGCTTCCACAATGATTAGTCCTTGTCATAAGTTTGCTACCAACATTCCTTCCATCCACACCATTAACCATCATTGGCTTTAAAACAAATGAACAATATTTAGTGTTTTAAATTTATGCAATATTAACTACATTCATTGAAAGCATATGTGTACATTTGTATGCAGGTGAATTCAAATTTGAGTGCAATTTGTGATGGGGAATCCAAGGAATAGATTGAGGAAGCATGATCGAACAAGAGAGAGGAAGAGAAAATTGGGTGAAGGAACATCTACTGAAGAACAACCCATGGAAAATAGTGATGACCAAGGTGACGTATAAGTACAAGAACAAACTAAACCCAGTAATAGAAATTTCTTCTATGGTATGGAAAATCTAATGGAGATGGATGAAAAATTCTCTTTTCAATAATATTTCATCTAAAGATATGTTATCTAAAAGCACAGTAAAATTACACTCAAAGAATATGGGATAAATTTTTTGAAGAAAAATCTCTAATTGTAAGAGCACAATTAATTGCAAAGTTATTTAGACAAAAAGAAATGACCCCTATTTTGGAGTTGTTAGGGGTTGATAATAGGAAAAAGGCATCAGGTTCATTAAAACAAACAATTCTTGAAAACTTGCAAGAAGCATTAAATTGTATTGAAAACAAGAGTCAATCTAGTGATCCAAGTGTTGTACGTAGAGCATTGATGACTGTAATTTCTAGTAAGAAATTATCACATAGAAGACAAGTTCTAGCAATTTTTTAATTACTGAATGTTTCTAGGATAAATGTTCAAAGGTACATTGAAAAGAGAAATGAAATAGATGAAAAAATTGAGAAAAATTGGGTAAATATTTGTAGGGTTCCTGGAAAAGATAGAATTTCGGAAGATGTAAAGAAATAGGTGGTTGAATATTGGACCAACCAATCTCGTGTTTCTTCCAATAGAAGGGATATTATATAAATAATAGGTGAAGATGGTACAAAAATTTCTCATACAAAACATTTTATAGATACAACACAAAGTGAAATTTTTGAAGCATTCAAGCAAGAATTTTCAAATGTGAAGATTTGTCAAAGGATGTTTGAGAAACTACAACCATCATTTGTACGTATAAATAAAGTATGTGAAACTTGTTGTCGAAATCATGTTGAATTTGATCTACACCTACAATCATATAAAAAATATATGGCAGTAATTGATCAAAATATAGCCATCATTGGAAGCACAACACAATTTATGAAGTCTCTTGTATGCGAAAAATTAGAAGATTCAAATGAATTCAATGTTCAGTGTATAAAAAATATATGTAATGATCCTAGAAATTTGAAGAATCTTTTACAAGTTGACAATATTCAAATGCAAGTTATTTGGGAGATATTTAAATATGAGACATACTTAACGAAGTCAGGAGTCAAGACTAAAAAAATTGTTCTCAAAGAGAGTGGATTGCCTTACAAGAATTTATGAATAAATTTCACAATATCATATATCCATTTATCCAGCATTGTCATGGTGCAAGATGGAAAGCTAAGAAATTTGGTGATTCAAATAATTGCTTTCCACTAGCTTGTATTCTCTCTTTTGTAGATTTCTTTGAGAACTATACATTTAGCCCTCAATCTGAGATTCAAAGTCAATATTATCATTCAGAGCAAGTTGCAATCTTTGTGCAAGTTTGCTATAGGCATGCTGAGTTTTAGGTAGATGGTATACAAAGTAGTAAAGATGATCGAATTATCATCAAAGAGGTTCACTTTTATATTAGTGACGATACGGGTCATGATAGAAACTATGTAGCTCATTGTTTCAAAATGTTTTTCTGAAGACCTGAGATGACATGGCATAAATGATGAACAACATTGGATATGGTCTGATGGATGTGCTGGTAAGTACATTGTTTATTTTTTAATTTTAAATTTATTTACTTTTAACTTTGATACTTAAATTGTTCAATTACTTATATATAATATGTTGTGTACCCATGTACACATGTGTATATATACATACATGTACATGTATATCTAGTTTTTTGAAGCCAATATGGTTTGAGTGTAATTATTTGTAACTTCATAGGACAAATTAAGTTTGCAAAAGCTTTTGTTTAGTTAAGCCATCAACATGCTAGATGCAACACCAAATTTTTGTGGAATCTTTATGAGAGTGGACATGGAAAAGGAGAGCACGATGGAGCAGGAGCATGTGTGAAGTGTGCACTTCATCAACATGAACTTTTAGGTAGTTCACCATATATATATGGAATCTAGAGATATTTAAAAAAAAAAAGATATATTTAAACTAAATTAAATTCTTAAACCTTGAAAGTAACAGGTAATTTTTTTTGCCAACATGTGTACATGCAGGTAATGCCATGCGAAATGCAAATGAAATTGTTGAATGGTGCAAAAGTCATTTTTTTGCTTGTGACTCAACATACAACACAATATTTTTGGGAAGTTACAGGTACATTTAGTAAAAATTTGTTAAATTTGAATTTCAAAGTGTGTGTACATGATTTAATTGAATTTTCAAATTTGAATTATATATATATATTCACTTAAATTAATCACTTGGATGTTTGTAATTTACAGATATTGATCGATCAAATCCTTATAATTGTCAAACAATTAATGGTATTAGAAGTCTGCATCAAATCATGACAATGTGAAGTAGCAGGCCTTATGCAATCAATGTGAGAGAAAAATCATGTTTTTGTGTTGATTTCATTGAGGACAATGCAAATATTGTTCAATGTGAGAATATTAGAGATGGGTATGTTTCACGATGGGGAATGAAACAATTAATATCAATGCCTCCTTTTGATGAAAATGACAATGTCGATGTCTACAATCCTCTATATTCAGCTGATTATGAGCGTGTATCTGATTTAGTTGTTACAGGTATGTAAATTGATTAACTTAAAATTGATTTAAATATATTCTATATAAGTTTCAAGCATGTTTATATATAATTTTTTTATATTAAAAATATATTTACAACTTTTGTAAATTTACATGGTGTGTGTATAAGAGATGTTTTAGTTGTTGTTGCAGATCCTGACAATGCATAAGATGTAGATTACTATCTACTAAGATGTATGCAACCAAAAATCAAATTGGTGGAATCGATGAAAGATGGTGATGGACAAGAGTATCCCATTGGATCAGTCGTTATTGAAGGAACATATTATCAACAAATAAAGATAGATAAAAATGGTATTATATTTGTTGATTATATGCCAGGACAAAAGGTTCTACATTATATTAGTCACTTAGTTATAGCAACAAAAATAAATTTAGAAAATTTACCTAAAAGAGGACATGCCAAACAAAAGTGGAGGTTGCCTATTGAAGATGATGAAAATATTTTAGAGATAATTAAAGATAGTAAGGATCCAAATTATATGTACTAGGAGCTTTAAGTTATTTTTTGGATATATGTACATGTATGACTGGGTATATATATGTACTCAAACTTTTTATAGATCTATCTATATCTATATTGATTGGACATGTAACATGATTTAGAATGGGGTTTTTTTCAAAGGTGTGGTCATTTATTTCCAATTGTATTTAAATTTGTTCCATGTGGAATTCTTAATTTAGTTCAAGAAGCTTTGATTTCATAATTTACATTTGAAACTCCACTTAAATATGTTAGATCATATATATGCTTGATACAAAACCTAGTGACTTTAAAAATGTTTGAACATTTTGCCTAAATTCCTTTAAATCATCTATTTCCAATTGCATTTTTATGTTGGATGTGGAATTCTTTTAAGTTCACTTGAATCTTTGATTTCATTTGTTGAATCTTAGATCATATATATGCAATTTACAAAACCTAGTGACTTTTAAAAAGTTCACATTTTGCCTAAATTCCTTTAAATCATCTATTCCAATTGCATTTTTACGTTTGACATGGAATTGTTAAGTTCACTTTCAAATCTTCGATTTCATTTATTCAACTCCACTTATATGCTGGATCATATATATGCAATTTACAAAACCTAGTTTATGTTCCAATTTTGCATAAATTTATGTTCCATGGTATTCTTAAGTTCAAGAATCTTTCATTTCATTTGTTGAACTCCACAAGTATAGTGCATCATATGCAATACAAAACATCTAGTAGAACTTTAAAAATTCATTTTTCCTATAAATTCCTTAAATCATCCTTGTGACCCTTGTAAAATCCTAAGGTGAAGTCCTAGAGTCACACTTTCCCCATTTTTCAATTACATTAGTATTTAACTAGCCTATGACGTGGTGGTTGTATTCTTTTACTCTATAAATATATTGTGTGAGAGTGTTCATGTTGGAAGTCTTCTTTTGGTCCCCTAGTCACATGGGTAAACACTAGTAGCTATGTTGAATACCATATAAAGTGTTTATGTTGGGATCATGGTTTTAGAAGGTTTTTTCTAGCAGGTTCTTAAATGTCAAAGTGTTGGTATGCTCTTTATTAGTGTAAATTTTTTATAGTTTTTCTTATTGGGTTCCTAAATTATGATTACTTTATTGTAATTTTGTGACAAATTGGATGTAGTTGATTTGGTGTTTGAGTGGTGAAGAATCTACATGTCTCTATTTTTCTTTATTGTTTATGTTACTAATGTGACACTCAATATTTTTATTATATTATCCAAGATCTATAGGAATTGTAATTTCTTTTCTTTCATTTAGAGTAGCAATCATGATTTTCTATAACCTTTGGTATGTTACTCACGTGTATCATTTTGTGAATGTTCTTGTATGGCTTCTCTTGGATTCGTCATTCTTGTTCACCTTGGTGCATTGGAATATTCATTGTAGTGAATCATAGTGATGGTGTTTGGGGTGATTGAGATAGCTATATTTTGGCATCAATAGTTGTTTACCATGTATAGCTTGAGACCACATGTAATGGGATCTTTGGTAATTATTTGGATTGATCATTTTTTAATATAGTTTCCATGGGAAGATCTAGATACTTATATTATGTGCATAGTGAGATTTTATCAATTTCCAATTGCATAAATGTTCCATGGAATTCTTAAGTTCAAGAATATATTTGATTTCATTTGTACATTCAACTCCACTTATAGCTCATCATCTAGATCACTTTCTTTCCATGCACAATCAAATTCATGTGTATTAGATTATATGGAATTCTTAAGTTCATATAGCATCATATATGAAATTTACATTTAACCTATCTAGTGACTTTAAAAATGAACAATTAGCTAAGAATTCCTTATCATCTATTTCCAATTGCATTTTTATGTTCCACTTAAATAACATTAAATCTCTTAGGAATTGACCTAGAACTTACATATTTGCATTCAAATTATTTCTATTTCTTGACCCTTTTAAAGACAAATTCATTTCTATAATTAATTGTGCATCCATCTTTTTTAATTTACAAAGAGCAACCATTAGATAGTCCAACATTTTTATTTCTAAGGTTCAATGCTTACAATTAATTAAATTTGATATTTTCAACATTAATCAAGATTGAATTTAAAGAAAAAATTAACGTGCAACTCTAATTTTGATCAAGAACATATTTAAGGTAAAAAATTAAGGTACAAACTTGCTAAATAAATAAAACCATAATAATGCATGATGTAAATAGATGTAACAAGTGTTCAAACCATAATAATGTATATAACAAACAAGTGTTCAACCATAATTATGTATGATTGTGATGTAAATCATAACAAGTGTATACCATATAACATAAATGTATGTAATGTGATATGTAAATCATAAAAAGTGTCTCCCACATGATAATTTGATCTCAAACCATGATACTGTAAAACATGTAAAACAACTCAAATAGAGGGATATCTAGTATGAATAGAATCATCTGATCTCTGGCCCAATCTCTCCCTTGATCCATGTCCTGATCTCGACCATCGTGATCCATCTCCTTAGTACACATGTAATTTAATTTTTAATACATGTATGTGTAGATATATGTAAAATTATCTAAAACTTATAATGTACAAGTTCAACATGTTCAAACTTACATCAAGTAATTTAAATTTTTATTATTTAAATGTACCTCACCTGTATAATGCATGGGATCTTGATCATGCTCCAAATTTCCAAACTCTAACAAATCACCATACTACTGAACAAAATTTTTTGAATACACAATTTCAATAAGGAGTTAAAGAACTAGACTTTAAAATAAATTTTATTTAAAATTTATATGTATGTGCGTAAATTTTTAGAACATAATTTATATATATATATATATTATTCAAGTACCTTTCGTGCCTCCTCGATGACCCTACCAATCTCATTAATATCACAAGTATGCAAAGATACTGCAGGGGGATTTGTAGCTAGTACAGTATCACTACCAAAAAGAAGTTGAATATGTTCCATGGAGAAGATCAAGTGCCCCAATAACCTCAACGTGATTTGTAACATGTTGAGGACTTGGACAAGCTATAGGATCAATAGAAACATGATGCATATGGGATCTTGTAGGTTGTTGTGGAATATTCTTTGAAGTTTCCACCTCGTGGCTCGTATGTGTACCAGGATATCATTGTTTAATAAAGGCATGTACATGGTCAAGAGGGATCCCATGTCCTCATTGATGACCAGATAAGTTGCTAGTAAATCCAAAACAAAGACTACACATATTATGTAGAGTCGTGTGACTCATATGATCGACATCTAAAGGAGTAGGTAGATTGACATGAATAAATGAATCATAAGATGTAGATATAGCCTCAGTGGCAGGAAGGCTAATTTGCGGCCATAATAAGTATCTACCAACTCAATTAGATGAAATTTGATCGATCTGTGTTGTAATAGTGGTAATACTATAAAAAATATGGGATCTAGTGGAGCATGTTGTTGATTCCCCTGCTATTGCCAATTCCAAATGTTTTGGAAGACCAAAAGGTTTGGGCCAACTAATGCCCTCTTGTTCATGGGTAGTGGAAAATATCAAAGTCTAAACTCAAGTTTGTAAGAAAAACGACCTTTACTTTGGCTAGCATGCTCATGATAAGATGTGTACTCCACATCTATCTATAAATGAAACTTTGCATATAACTGTTTGACAAAATATAGTGGCAACTCATCATTGTGAGGCCATCTATGATAAGCTGCCAACCATCTAGGATATATGAATGGCGTCGCAAGCTCATCTACACACCTCGTCACCATATATCCTCTAATTCTATTTTTTCCTCTATAAAAAGGGAACGTGGTAAACACATTTTCTTGTGAAACTAATTTTCGAACATCTCTCTATTTCTTTGTGCCAGTAACACTCCTAGCAAGAGATGAATAAAATTACTCAATGTTGATATCATCATAAGGATTGAATGATTGAATTGTCCCAATCATTTGTAAAATCTCGTCTCTAATTTTTACTAATCTATCTCGATTAGCCAAATTAGGGGAGTTGTGAATTGTTTGATCTAAACATCTTAGTGCATTTTCTAATATAGCAATACTCTCCTGATATAAATTTGATCTAACTTGAGCATGTTGCTCAGGACGAGGAGAGTAGTGAGATCCCTCATCAACCATGATATATATATATATATATATGTATATAAGTAAAGAGATCTGCATATCATTAAAACAAAATATATGATGTTAAACAAATTTATCAAATTTCAAAATTAAAACATATATTTAAATTACAAATTTATCAAGTTTCAAAACTATAACATTTTTAACTTTATAGCTAATAAGATAGAAAATTATAGATCTATGAAATAGAACCTTCTACAACTTAGATCGACATAAGAAATGACAACTCCAAAGAGACTTGATATACATGTATATATGTACATATATACATATATGTTTCAATATGTATATATATATACATGTGTATATATACATGTATGTATATATATGTAAGTGTACATGTATGTACATACATGTGTGTGTATGTATGTACATATGTGTATATATGTATGTATGTATATATGTACATACATGTATGAAATATGTATATATGTATATATATGTATATGTGTATGTATATATAAATATATGTATGTACATGTACATATACATACATACATACGTGTACATATGTATGTATATATACATACATGCATATATATACATATGCATACATACATGTACACATATGTACATACATACATACACACATACACATATATGCATACATACATGTACATATATGCATATGTATATATATATACATACATACATATATACATATACATACATACATGTACACATACACATATGCATGCATACACACACACATACACATATATATGAATACATACATACACACATACACATATGTATACATACATGTACACATGCATACATATACATATGTATACATACATATGCATGCATACAAGTGTTTGAAGTTTTCTGCTTGACCTTAGCAAATAATATTAATCTAGAAGAATTTTTAATGACTAAGGATGAATTTTTTAGAGCAGATATAATACAAAAATGCCAATTCATATTGAAATGTTAGAATTTAGTGATTGTATCATATGACTTAAATTTAATGAGGGGTTTGAATTTTACTTGACCTTAGCATATGATGTTAATCTAGAAGAAATTTTAATGACTAACGATGAGTTTTATAATCTACCTAGACATTATTATATTTGTATGTTCCATCTCTTGCCTGGCTCTAATGTTAGACTATACTTAATCATTTGTGAAGATAGTGTTAAATGCCATATTGGGGAGTTGAAAATGCCTAGCAGATCATATGTCGGTGACTTTGTTCAAGGGTCATTCCTATGAGTGTGCTTGAAGAGACTTTTGGAGGTTATGTATGTTTATTGGCCATGAAGTGATACTATACTATTCTATGGGAAAAATGTCAAAAAATTGAGCTCAAGGGCGAAAAATGCCATTAGCAAGTCTATATTTTTTATCTAAGCAATGAGTTTGGGAAAAATATTTGCTAGTACACTAAAAATGGTAAAGCCATTCAAGGGCTATGAATCATGATGGAAAATCCTTATGATGGTGACATAAGATAAAGTGTTAGAGCAGCCTCACAAACAAATGACAGTTCAATTGAAGGCCTTAAGTGCTAATGGACCTTAAGTGAATTTCGTCCAATATTATCTAGGCACACTATTATGATGGCACAAAATCTACCCAGATATGCAAAAATGGCAAGTGGATTGGTGAGCTATGACAAGGTTTGAGAGAAATAGTATCAGTAAAGGAAGTGCATGTTTGGTTGGTTTATCTTAGCAATATATTTGCCAAACACATTCAAAAGTGGTTGAAACTTAAGCAAAGTGCACCAAATCTAGCATAAGGATGTCAAACTTGAAACCAAATGTACCTTTTGAGTGGCTTTGCCACATGATATCTTTGCTTAGAGGCATAAAATTTTGCAAAGCGATTATGTTTTTTTGTCTAGGCAAGGAAATGTTAAAGTGGTGCACTTTTTGAAGGGTTTGGCCATTAGTGATTTTTGCCAAAGTGGCAATAAGAAAATTGGTGTGCATTTTAGTTGATGGAACCATTAGTGATTGACATCACAATTTGGATGAATGAACTTAAGTAAAAATGGGTACACATGTATGGTTGTTGTACCCATGAAAAGTTCAGCCTAAAACTTAAAAGAGTGGCAAAGGCTTCTGTGATTTCCACTTATGTTTGTAACATTTCAAACAACTAAAATTGGGCACACATATTCAACGAAAAATCCATTAATAATGTGGGTGTAAGACTTCAAATATATGGCAAACATCTCAATACAATTTTTGAGTGGCAATACCATTAGTTATTTTCTACCAAGGATGGCCTAAATAGCCCAAGTTTGTGCCAAGGCCATTAGTAAACTCTACCAACAATAAAAAAAAGGTGACAAAACCCTTAGTGATTTCCATCGTACTATGTATACCCAGA